>JAPMLY010000123.1:30000-160000 GCA_026401115.1 Tetraselmis chui
CACAACACACACGCACACGCCGAACGTACACTCACGCGCTCACACACACACAAGCACAGAAAATACGTACATACACAAACACGAAAAAAATGCACAAACACAGAAACACACACACACGCACACACACACACACACACACACACACACACACACACACACACACACACAAGCATAAAAGAAAAACATACATACACACACATACATACACACACGCGCGCGCGCGCACACACACACACACACACACACGCACAGCCATATAATCTTCCCCATCTTACTTATATTCAGGCAGCGTATTATGTCTGTCAATGACGTCCCGCTGTGTGTGTGTGTGTGTGTGTGGTAGATTTTAAGGGACGATCCAGACACGTATCTCAAAAATGAATGCAGCACGAAGGAGGGACAATGGATCGTGATTGAGCTGCCGCAGGTGGTGCCACTGTCGCTCGCAGCTACCTATATCAGCATATGTCTCATTACTACGGTGTGCTCTGTTTTGACTCATTAGTATTTCGTGATTGCTGGTGGGCGTGCCAGATAGTGAAGGTGGAGGCCATAACCGTCTCCGTGACAGAGATGTACAGTGCGCGGGTTAAGACGATACAGGTGCTCAGTCGGGAGGCACGCATGCATGGCGATGCGCAGGAGGTGCGTCGCTTGACCCTAGGCACTACAGCATCACCCTCCCTTCCCATAAAAGA
Source organism: Tetraselmis chui (assembly GCA_026401115.1). Classification (NCBI taxonomy): domain Eukaryota; kingdom Viridiplantae; phylum Chlorophyta; class Chlorodendrophyceae; order Chlorodendrales; family Chlorodendraceae; genus Tetraselmis; species Tetraselmis chui. Next base: position 30,699 of record JAPMLY010000123.1, read on the forward strand.
TATTTTAGAAAGTAATTAATAGGAAATTGGGATATATGGATGATGATACGCTGATGCATGAATAAACTACAGGCTTCACCGACTCGCCCAGGTGTTATTTGTTGATAAACAGTGCGCAGCCTCACTCAGCTGTAACATGTAATTTATAACATTGGGAGCTGCTTAGGGTTTCGCTGCTGTACGTGAATTTGTTTGAGAATTAACAGGTTTATGGTTTTTTTGTATTCAAACATTAGGAGGCAGACACGCAATGTTTCTTTTGTCATGGACAGTGCTGATACGGTGCAGCAGTCGGCCTTTGGGCTGTTTCTTTGTGCCGTCTTTTCGTTGCTGGGACGACAAGCGGACGGTGTGGTTGCGGCGTGCTGATGGCGGTGAGGCTCTGTGTCCCCTTCCCCCTCCACCAACTGTAGATTGCGGCGACAAGGAGTGGGCCGGAGTGGCACCCGCTGGCAGAGCTGGTGGCTGAGAACCGTCGCGGGACGCACGCGTTTCGGCTGCCTTGGGAGCGATGGGCCAAGTATTTGCAGTTTCGGTTTGAGTCACACTATGGAAACCAGAAAGTGTGCGCCATCAATGAAATCCAGGTAGGGTTGCCTTTCTTTATCTTTGCACTTGACCTTGACCTTGACCTTGATACGTCTGAGTAATACAAATACACACAGATACTGTGTATGTTGCTGGTGGTCTGCTGTCCTGCGTGCGTGCCATGCTAATCATTGTGTGTGTAACTCACCCTTGTCACGTTTTGAGCTGAGGGGGTGAATTTTTTGGGGGTCGTGCAGGTGTTTGGGCTGACCAAAGCGGAGGAGATCATGAAGGAGCTGGAGGCGGTGGGGGGTCCCTCGCATGTACCTCCCCCGCTCCACGCGGAGGTCGTGGTGCCGCACTCCACCTCCGAGCCCCCCCTCAACAGCGACCAGGGCTCCTCGGTGCCGAGTGAGGAGAAGCCTGAGGCGGAGGTGGTGGAGGTGGGCACGGAGGCGGGGGATGGGAGGCAAGGAGTAGAGCAGCATCAGCAGCAGCAGTCTGGTACCAGTGGCGTCGGCGAGGACGGGCGTGCGAATGCGGAAGAGGAGGGAAACCAGACGGACAAGGCAAGCGACGGGGGCGAGGGGAGTGGTCATGGGGATGCCGCGCAGGCAGATCGTACGAGTGAACCGAGCCACGGCGGCGATGGAAGTAATGCCGCCGGGACGGTGAGGTATCTAGTGGCTAGTGGGGAGGAGGAGGACTCGGCGCTGCCTCGAGGTGAGCCGAAAGCCACTTTTTACTTTATTAAACTGAGAACAGTGTGGAGCTATGCTCAGTTTGACACTACTTATGATGGTGCATCCTTTCTTCTGGGGCAATGGCATTTGGCTGAGGTCCCATAACGATTTTCCTTGTTTTTTCGTGCACACGCGCGCGTGTCTATGTGTCTTTGTCTTTGTGTGTGTGTCGGGGGGGGGGGGGGGGAGCATGCGTGTGTTTGGGTGTAAATATGTGTGGGAGTATTATGCGTGTGTGTGCGTTTACATGCGTGTGATTGTGCGGATTTTGGGCGTCTTTGCTCTCGCGCGTGTGTGTGTGTTTGTGTGTATGTGTGTGTGCGTTGAGAGGGTGCGCATGTGTGTGTGTGTGTGTGTGTGTGTGTGTGTGTGTGTGTGTGTTTACATGCGTGTGGCTTTGCGTGTACGTATTCGATTGTGTGTGAGGTGGGATAGGGGGCGTGTGCGTGTGCGTGTTCGTATCTGTGTGTGGCTGTGCCTGTGCGTGTGTCTCTGGGTGTGTCTATGTCGATGGGAGTGAGTAAAAGGTAGCAATGGATATGCCTCAGCCCTTCTATGTACCTCTATATTTCATATGTTCCTTTATAACTGTCCATTCCATGGAAAGCGGGTAACTGATTTTTCATGATACCCTGGCTGTGACGCTTCAGGACAAAAAGAGGTGGATGACTCTGTTGTTGAAGACAACGGAGGTGAGGCAGTAGAGGGGCATGCACAGTCAGGGGGTAGCGCCTCGACGGGAGCAGAGGATGGCGCAGTAATAAATGTTGAGGAGGCCACCGGGGATGTGGAGAACGATTCATCTTCGCCAGTGCCCCCGTCAGCCCAAGGCAGCCCACCGCCGTCGACGACTGGCGCTGCTGCATCTGACACCTCCCTTTCACCCTCACCTGCCTCCCCCCCCCCCACCGCAACCAAAGGCTGGGACAGCGGCAGGGGACGGGTCTGTTGTGGGGGAGCAGCGTGGCGCAGCTACTACAGACCTTCCTGCACCCGCCGCGGCTGCTGTCGTCACTGCCTCCGCTGCTGTCCCCCGAACCAACAGCTCCTCCACCTCCGATCTGTCTTCCGCAGCAGCGGCGGCGGCAGCGGCGTCGCATCCTCGGTTGGAGCAGCTCGCAGACTATGCCGCCACGGGCATGCGCGGGTTGGCGGGGTCCAGTGCCATCATCGACATGTTTCTGCAGGTGAGTGGCTGTCTACGGCCCTGCAGGCGTCAGCTGCAACTGATGTTGGCAGATTTTTTTTTTCGTTTGTTCGTTTATATTGTGATGCAGCGAAAGAAAGGGGAAATGGCTGAGTTTGCCGTGGTGCAGGAATTGAAAATGCTCAAGCTTGACAATGTGTATAATAAGAAGTACATGAAGGACGCCATCGCCAACATAACGTTCGCGTTTATGGAGCACGACGAACAGGTGCCTCCACAAACACCATCACACAGACTCGCACGCACACACATACACACACACACACACATACACACACACACACACAAACACACACACACACACACATACACACACACACACACATACACACACACATACACACCAAAGCGCGCACACACGCGCGCACACACACACACACACACACACACACACACACCAAATCACGCACACACACACGCACACACACACGCACACACACACACACACACACACACACACACACACACACTCGCCCACACGCACAAGCACACGCACACACACACGCTCTAGTATGCCAGCACCTCCCGGTTACTGTGAAAGACAGTTTTGACAAATCTTATCCCCTTTTCTTCTCTGCGCAGGTGGAAGAGGTGTCAGCCGAAATCGATGCCCTCCGGGAGAGTTGTCAGGTAAGGATGGGATCCGAAACGATGCTTTAGTGCGAAAACTTTGGAGGGGGAGCTCATTAGAAGGGGGGGGGGAGTTACTGCCAGCTAATCACAGGCATGCATACGTCTGAATAGCGGAGGACGTGTGTGAGTGAGAGTGGTGTGTGGACTGCAGACGCTGGACAGCTCTGTGGACTCTCAGGTAAAACAGCTGTTGGCAGAGGGGAAGCGGCTGACTAAGAGTCTATCGCAAGCGCAGTCGGAGATCAGCGCGTTGCAGGCTGGGTTGAAGGCGAGTCAGCGGCAGCAGCAGCTGCTGCTCGTCGCCGTCTGCGTGGTGCTGGTGCTACGGGGGGGGTGGCACCAGACGCCCGTGTCGCCCGCCACCAACGGCGGCGCGTCATCCAACCGCAAGTCGAAACCCCCCTCGCGAGCGGCCGCGGGGCTGTGGGGGCTGCTTGGCTGGACGGGACGCGCAGCGGGCTGCGCGTGGGCTGGCCTCCTCGCCATTTGTTGGTCGTGTGCGGGACGAGTCAGCTACGAAGAGATAGGCAACTGCGTCATGAAGCGCTTCATGGCATCCATACAATAACTAATAGCGTAGCGCTGCGATGAGCGCCCAACAGACCGCAGCGCCCCCCACCTTCACAGCTGCCCTCCGCGTAGTAATTGTCTGGGCGTGACGTCGTATCGTCTGAATAAGAGGGCGTGCGTGGGGGTTATGTGGATGCTCTTGCCGTGGGTGAAAGTAGGAGTGACGAGCGGTTCTGGGCGTTGGGTCCCATTGCTGTGTGCAAGCAGCAGAAAGATTTAGATGGGAGAGCAACATCTCTAGAGTATATGCGATGTTGTGGTAGAGGGCAGAGGTAATGTTAATTAGTTTCTTTAAATGATGATAGCAAATAATGGCAAGTAATGTAATGATCTACGGAGGAGGCGGAATTGATTTAGGTTTGTGCTGCACAAGCTTTCAATTGTCTGATCGGAATGTTGTGGAGTATTGGGGAGAGGGTTTGAACTCCCTACAATATGTATCGTCAACCTCGAGACAAACCTATCGTATTGTGCCTCTACAAGTAATGACGGCCACAAATGCATTCATCACAGTAATGCCAATCTGCTTTTCCTCGTTCAGTAGGAGTTGGGAATGGACCGTGTGAGATTGACGCGTCGACTACTGCTAGCATGTAGCACCTGACGAAGCCCGTATCATTATCATCTTCATTAAATGAAGATGGTTTGCATCAGGTACAGGCGATGAACAGGTCGCACAAATATGCCTTAGAGGAACTTGGTACACAAAATTAGGCCTTGTTTATTACACTAGAGGGTGTAGGTGATAAAAAATTAGTATGGGAATTTAATTAGCAAAAAATTGAAAACTAGCCTACATTGGGGAAAAAATATAACACCAAGATTATGATGAGAACAAATAAACGCACAACGCACTTGAGAAAAATAGCTGACTTGCAACTACACTCGAGACCGAAGTGCTACAAATACCGTGAAGCCATCAATGGAGCTTGAGTTGCTATTAAAACATGTGCGGCTCCCGGCTATGATGTCCAAGAACCACGGGGGTTAAGTCAAGCGGTGCCATGCTACCCGCGCGACTTGGGCGCGTTTGATCTACCTCACGGGTCCGACAACATTTGTTGCGGCGGCGAGTATGCATACGCATAGTAGGAGGCGCTCACCGTGGCAACAAATAGTACTTACAACTCATTGCCGGCAAGCGCGACATACACGGTCAATAAAATGGGGACAATCCGGCGCGACGATGCTAGCAAATTCCCGCATTCATGATTAATCTACCTTGATTACAGCGCGCTTGGTAATGTATGTAAAAAATCCGTACGTTGCGTGCCCGGGAAGTTTCGTCACCGCAACCGCAATAAATTAAATGCCATGACGAATTCCACCCATTCCGAAATTTTGTCGAGCTTGAGATTCCCTATTATCCCTATTGACTTTGAGAAAAGCATGCATGGGAATGGCGAAAGTGATAACGATTCAAGGCTAAAACAAAGATTAATTTTGTTATGAGCAATTGCGCAAGTAAAACAATTAGAACTGTCGTGTAACTTTCTTATATTTCATATTCATAATTGGAGTTAGTATTTGACCGAATCCGCGCCCCCCAATTTCTTGTTCTAAGACATCATAGCAAAAAATTGACGTAAGATCTAAAAGAAGCCACGGGGCTAGCAAACAAAATGTTGCGCAATGGAATGAAATGAAACATTAAAAAAAAAGTACCGATAAATCGGTTGTTGTCTCAAGGCGTATCCAATATTGCTATTTAGTTAGGAATATGATTTTATGCCGGAGGTCTCCCGTCCATCTCTCTCCGTTGGTTGTAAAGACATAGTATCAGCCATACCGGAAAGTATTTATCGTTGCAACTGAATAATTGAAAAAATCATAGCTATCGCCACGATGCGCGGCATGGTCCCGCCGGTCGTGGGCGTTGATCAACCTAGTTGATCACGATATGCTTGTCAAATTGGGCCCATCTGTCCTCTACTGATGTGCGACTCCGGTCATGCCGGAGCTAGGGGGGAAGGCATGCACCCCACCCCCATCGCTTAGGTCGTCGACGGCCCCGACTCGATCCACTCACACCCTCGTCCTAGATACTCCTCCTCCCGTCGCCATTGTCCTCCTAGTATATGTTTCCCTTCCCCTCATGGGCACGGGGAGAAAACCATCGCTCCCACTAGCAAAATAGTGTCGTTCCTCCATACGCGTTGATAATGTCCCGGTCGGTTGTTAGTTAACCGGTTGAATCGCAAATTGTCGTCCGTACCCTCCCATGTGTTTAACGCTGCCAAGGAGATGTGATGTCGCGATAACCCTGGCAAAGTGCATGAGGCACTGATGTCGATGATGGGTACCGACAAAGCGTGAGGTTGAGGGGAAAAGTGGGTTCTTGATCCGAACCGCAAAGGTGCCAGGTACGGACGTTTTAACTGAAACCTCGGGGTGCGGGTCGGACGGGCAACTCGGGCCGGAAACCAAAGTTTCCCGGAGAGCTAACTCAACACCAAGACCAACAAAAGCGCAAAGGACCGCGCTATTTACCGATCAATAGTCAAGCAACATCAGAGTTATCGATTAGGGAATCCGACAGGCGCATGCAACAAATACTAAGCCATGACTACATGTCCCTCAGCATGCCATGGTACCGCAAGTCGATATGAAAGACGCTATCGACACCGGCAAGACTGTCTCACCTCAGAAACCAGTTGGTGTCTATATTCCGTCCAATCTCGAAGTGCGTATCGTCTCTATCATCAAGCGGGTGCGCCAGCAAAAGCTCCATGTGTTTCTTGATGACGTGATGTCATGGGCTACCCACATGATAAAGGATATAGAGCATGAACAAATTTCTTCAATGGGCAGACAAGCGAGGGTGGTATCGAGGATTGTACGCCGTCACGGACTCATGACGGGAACTGAGCGACCAATTGAGATGACACGCGCAGAGTGGTGTACGCCTGAGAACATGTGCAAGTACTTCGACGTGGCAACAAACGTGATGGTCCGAGCATGCATGGCAAGGGTCAGCCCAAACAACGACCGTACCGTGGAGGGTTCGGAGCCAATCCTTTTCATCAACCCTTGGAGCACGACGAGCAGGTGCCTCCACAAATACCATCACACAGACTCGCACGCACACACATACACGCACCAAAGCACGTACACACACACACCAGAGCACGCACGCACACACACATACACACATACACACACACACACACACACACACCAAAGCAGGCACGCACACACACACACACACACACACACACACACACACACACAAACACACCAAAGCACGCACAAACACACACACACACACACACACACACACACACGCACACACCAAAACTCGCACGCACAGACACACCAAGCACGCACACGCACAGACACACACAAACACACAAACACACACATACCAAAGCACACACACACACACACACACACACACACACACACACACACACACACACACACACACACACAGAAACGCACACGAACGCCCACAGGCACACGCATACGCACCCATCCGCGCTCTTGTATGCCAGCACCTCCCGGTTACTGTGAAAAGACAGTTTTGACAAATTGTATCCCCTTTTCTTCTCTGCGCAGGTGGAAGAGGTGTCAGCCGAAATCGATGCCCTCCGGGAGAGTTGTCAGGTGAGGATGGGATCCGAAACGATGCTTTAGTGCGAAAACTTTGGAGGGGGAGCTCAATAGAGGGGGGGGTGGGGGGGGGGAGTTACTGCCAGCCAACCACAGGAATGCATACATCTGACTAGCGGAGGACGTGTGTGAATGAGTGTTGTGTGGACTGCAGACGCTGGACGGCTCTGTGGACTCTCAGGTGAAACAGCTGTTGGCGGAGGGGAAGCGGCTGACTAAGAGTCTATCGCACGCGCAGTCGGAGATCAGCGCGTTGCAGGCTGGGTTGAAGGCGAGTCAGCGGCAGCAGCAGCTGCTGCTCGTCGCCGTCTGCGTGTTGCTGGTGCTACGGGGGGGATGGCACCAGGCACCCATGTCTCCCGCCACCAACGGCGGCGCGTCATCCAACCGCAAGTCGAAACCCCCCTCGCGAGCGGCCGCGGGGCTGTGGGGGCTGCTTGGCTGGACGGGACGCGCAGCGGGCTGCGCGTGGGCTGGCCTCCTCGCCATTTGTTGGTCGTGTGCGGGACGAGTCAGCTACGAAGAGATAGGCAACTGCGTCATGAAGCGCTTCATGGCATCCATACAATAACTAATAGTGTAGCGCTGCGCTGAGCGCCCAACAGATCGCAGCGCCCCTCACCTTCACAGCTGCCCTCCGCGTAGTGATTGTCTGGGCGTGACGTCGTATCGTCTGAATAAGAGGGCGTGCGTGGGGGTTTTGTGGATGCCTTTGCCGTGGGTGAAAGCAGGAGTGACGAGCGGTTCTGGGCGTTGCGTCCCATTGCTGTGTGCAAGCAGCAGAAAGATTTAGATGGGAGAGCAACATCTCTAGAGTATATGCGATGTTGTGGTAGAGGGCAGAGGTAATGTTAATTAGGTTCTTTAAATGATGATAGCAAATAATGACAAGTAATGTAATGATCTACGGAGGAGGCGGAATTGATTTAGGTTTGTGCTGCACAAGCTTTCAATTGTCTGATCGGAATGTTGGGGAGTATTGGGGAGAGGGTTTGAACTCCCTACAATATGTATCGTCAACCTCGAGACAAACCTATCGTATTGTGCCTCTACAAATAATGACGGCCACAAATGCATTCATCACAGTAATGCCAATCTGCTTTTCCTCGTTCAGTCGGAGTTGGGAATGGACCGTGTGACATTGACGCGTCGACTACTGCTAGCATGTAGCACCTGACGAAGCCCGTATCATTATCATCTTCATTAAATGAAGATGGTTTGCATCAAGTACAGGCGATGAACAGGTCGCTGTCAAAGGGCCCACACAAATATGCCTTAGAGGAACTTGGTACACAAAATTAGGCCTTGTTTATTACACTAGAGGGTGTAGGTGATGAAAAAAAATAGTATGGGAATTTAATTAGCAATAAATTGAAAACTAGCCTACATTGGGGAAAAAATGTAACACCAAGATTATGATGAGAACAAATAAACGCACAACGCACTTGAGAGACATAGCTGACTTGCAACTACACTCGAGACCGAAGTGCTACAAATACCGTGAAGCCATCAATGGAGCTTGAGTTGCTATTAAAACATGTGCGGCTCCCGGCTATGATGTCCAAGAACCACGGGGGTTAAGTCAAGCGGTGCCATGCTACCCGCGCGACTTGGGCGCGTTTGATCTACCTCACGGGTCCGACAACATTTGTTGCGGCGGCGAGTATGCATACGCATAGTAGGAGGCGCTCACCGTGGCAACAAATAGTACTTACAACTCATTGCCGGCAAGCGCGACATACACGGTCAATAAAATGGGGACAATCCGGCGCGACGATGCTAGCAAATTCCCGCATTCATGTCTAATCTACCTTGATTACAGCGCGCTTGGTCATGTATGTAAAAAATCCGTACGTTGCGTGCCCGGGAAGTTTCGTCACCGCAAACGCAATAAATTAAATGCCATGACGAATTCCACCCATTCCGAAATTTTGTCGAGCTTGAGATTCCCTATTATCCCTATTGACTTTGAGAAAATCATGCATGGGAATGGCGAAAGTGAAAACGATTTAAGGCTAAAACAAAGATTAATTTTGTTATGAGCAATTGCGCAAGTAAAACAATTAGAACTGTTGTGTAACTTTCTTAGATTTCATATTCATAATTGAAGTTAGTATTTCACCGAATCCGCGCCCCCCAATTTCTTGTTCTAAGGCATCATAGCAAAAATTGACGTAAGATCTAAAAGAAGCCACGGGGCTAGCAAACAAAATGTTGCGCAATGGAATGAAATGAAACATTTTTTTAAAAGGTACCGATAAATCGGTTGTTGTCTCAAGGCGTATCCAATATTGCTATTTAGTTAGGAAGATGATTTCATGCCGGAGGTCTCCCGTCCATCTCTCTCCGTTGGTTGTAAAGACATAATATCAGCCATACCGGAAAGTATTTATCGTTGCAACTGAATAATTGAAAAAATCATATCTATCGCCACGATGCGCGGCATGGTCCCGCCGGTCGTGGGCGTTGATCAACCTAGTTGATCACGATATGCTTGTCAAACAGGGCCCATCTGTCCTCTACTGATGTGCGACTTCGGTCATGCCGGAGCTAGGGGGGAAGGCATGCACCCCACCCCCCATCGCTTAGGTCGTCGACGGCCCCGACTCGATCCACTCACACCCTCGTCCGAGATAGATACTCCTCCTCCCGTCGCCATTGTCCTTCTAGTATATGTTTCCCTTCCCCTCAGGGGCACGGGGAGAAAACCATCGCTCCCACTAGCAAAATAATGTCGCTCCTCCATACGCGTTGATAATGTCCCGGTCGGTTGTTAGTTATTTCCGCAACCGGTTGAATCGCAAATTGTCGTCCGTACCCTCCCATGTGTTTAACGTTGCCAAGGCGATGTGATGTCGCGATAACCCTGGCAAAGTGCATGAGGCACTGATGTCGATGATGGGTACCGACAAAGCGTGAGGTTGAGGGGAAAAGTGGGTTCGTGATCCGAACCGCAAAGGTGCCAGGTACGGACGTTTTAACCGAAACCTCGGGGTGCGGGTCGGACGGGCAACTCGGGCCGGAAACCAAAGTTGCCCGGAGAGCTAACTCAACACCAACAAAAGAGCAAAGGACCGCGCTATTTACCGATCAATAGTCAAGCAACATCAGAGTTGTCTATTAGGGAATCCGACAGGCGCATGCAACAAATACTAAGCCATGACTACATGTCCCTCAGCATGCCATGGTACCGCAAGTCGATATGAAAGACGCTATCGACACCGGCAAGACTGTCTCACCTCAGAAACCAGTTGGTGTCTACATTCCGTCCAATCTCGAAGTGCGTATCGTCTCTATCATCAAGCGGGTGCGCCAGCAAAAGCTCCATGTGTTTCTTGATGACGTGATGTCATGGGCTACCCACATGATATGAAATTGAAATTGAAATTGTTTACAACATTACCAGTAAGAACCGGCTGTTGTCTCTGGGCCCCCCCTTTTGCTATGCCATACAGGACTTAGAAGCGTGAGGTAGACCGTGAACCACTTATCCCAACCTCTCCAATGGCAGTAACGATATCGTCTAAAACATACCCGTACCAATATCCAGGTATTTACTATTTTCTGACCTATACTATTTTTTTTTCCGGGATACAGTATGAAATAAAAGATGTCGCTATTCTCCACGATACGCGGCCTGCTCCAGCCGCGGCGGGGTTGCCGAACAGCAAGGCTGGTCAGCATGAGCTGGTCGAGTCGAACCTGCCTGACCTCGGCTCCTGTGCGACTCCGGTCGTGCCGGAGGTAGGGGGAAAGGCAGGTGGAAAACCCCCCTCGCGCATGTCGTCGTCGGACTCGTCTCGATCCTTGCTAGACCCCGTCCGAGATATCGGAGATAGTGGTCGCTCTTCTCGGCGCGACCCTCCACCTAGTCTAGCCTTCTCCCCCCCCCGCGGGGGCTGGGAGGAGAAAAAACGAGGCTGCAGACGGTGTTCGGCTGGCTCTCCTGCCTTCGAGCCACATGTCTCTTGTCCCCTGTCCGTTTGCCGTCTGTTTCCACCACCCATATGATCGCGCTGTGCTGGCCGCACTTGTCTCCCCCGGTGATTTACGTTGTTAAGGGGCCGCCTATACGAGCAGTGTGCTGTTGCGATAACCCGGGGCACACTGCCGGAGGCAGCTTGTCGATAACCGGGTACCGACTAGGGGAGGGGGAACGGATAATGCCCAGGGATCGGCTATCCTCAAAAGATGGTGGGTACGGGAATATTTAACCAAAAACCCCCCCTACCGGGTTTTTCCGGCGGCGGATGATCCTCCCGACCTCCGCCGCCAGACCGTGCCGCTCCTCCGTCTGCGACTCGCCTCCGTCCTGCGTATCTTCGGGCCTCTCCCCCAAGGGAGACCAGAAGGTTACGCAGGGCTGGCGGTTGCTAGCGAGCGCCGTGCCCTAGCGTTGCTTCCCAGCTGTCCGCCGCCAGCTCCAACACCCTCGTCCCACCGCTGATCCGTCCGTACCCCTCTTCGCCAAAAAATATTTCGCAAACGCCGCCCCCGCCCCATCGTCGGGAGAGTATCTGCGAGTATTTAGTCGCGGAAAAAACATATCGGACTGGCCGAGCGGGAGATCCCTGTGCCGGTGTACGGATATTATGGTTTCCAAAACCCTCCGTACATGGCTTCCCGACAGCTGCTGATCCCGCGGATCGCAGCTGTCGGTACCTCGTTCAGCCCCCTACCGTGCCAGGCCTGGCACGGCTATGGGGTTACCAGCGCCCACCGCGTGGAGGTAGAGGTAGGTGCCGACGGGCCTGCGAGCGCACCCCCCTCCGGGGCCGCCGCCGCTGCGCCGCCGGCGGGCGCCTACCCACATGATAAAGGATATAGAGCATGAACAAATTTCTTCAATGGGCAGACAAGCGAGGGTGGTATCGAGGATTGTACGCCGTCACGGACTCATGACGGGAACTGAGCGACCAATTGAGATGACACGCGCAGAGTGGTGTACGCGTGAGAACATGTGCAAGTACTTCGACGTGGCAACAAACGTGATGGTCCGAGCATGCATGGCAAGGGTCAGCCCAAACAACGACCCTACCGTGGAGGGTTCGGAGCCAATCCTTTTCATCAACCCCGAGATGATCGCCTCATTCGACGAGACAAAGGTTAGCTTGGACAGCACGGAGGCGAGCAACTCAAAGACCGATAGAGGCGTCCGCGCATGAATTGATGACGGTGGAGAGTGCATCGTGAGTGCATCGAGAGTGCATCGTGAGTGCAAGTCACGCTCTTGCATAGTTTTTCAGGCGGCGGCCGATCTCAAAGACCGAGGCGCCACTTGACCGTGCCACTCCTCAAATCGAGGTTGTCCTCCTCTTGTTGAGCTTGAGCCCCCCCCCCCCCCTTTGGGTCGGCTCGACTTCAGGAGCGCTAGTCGACGTCGAACGAGTGCCCTTCCCTAGCGTTGCTTCCCGGTTGTCCGCTACCATCTCCAATACCCGCTTCCCACCGCTGATCCGTTCGCACCCTCTTCGCCTCCACACACACTTGCAAAACAGCCCCCCCCCCCCCCCCCCTTCCTCCCCCGAGAGGACGGTATCTCGGGCGTAAATAATGGTTTTGAAAAACATATCGGAGGTAGGGTTGAGCGGGAGAACTTTGCGATAGTAGTGTACGTAAATTATTATTAAAAGCCTGTCGTATGTGGCTTTTCCGACCACTTTTGATCGCGTAGATCGCAGTTGTCGGCTCAGCCCGCCTAGCCCTCTGCCGTGCAAGGCATGACACGGCAATAGGGTTACAAGCGCCCACAACGAGGAAGTGGGGGTGAATGGTGACGGCTCTACGAGCGAGCCCCTCCGGAGGCGGCGGGCGGCTGCGCCAAAATTTTGCGAATTTATTTATGAGACACTGAAATGGCAACACTCGAAGCAAATGACACAAAAACGACAATCGGTGAGTGGCGAAATATCGTGACGCGCTACATTTTCGAGTACATCGAAAGTGCCGGAGTATCGGTATCAAGTCGTAGCGGCGAAAATTAAAACTAGAAATTATGTGCAACAAGCCAACAAGTACCGGCAAATTCTACCGGTTGTTGCCTAACGGCCACCAAGAGTAAGGCGCCATCTAGGACACTTAGGAGAAGCGATTGGATTGGATACGTCTTCAGCCATACACATCAAACGACACACATGTACGCAATGTGTGATGTTGTTCCTCGAGGGTTAAACTTGTAAATAACCGCAGTAATTACTCTGGTCGCCCAATCAAACGAGTGACAATTGTAATGATTTTGTATTCAAAAAAATGCAAATTTGAAAATGAATTCACTCGTCAAGGAAATATATTGTGGATTGACAGATTGTTCTAGGCCTTCACGACGAACGGTCCGCTCCCGCCGAGCCAGGGTAGCGATCGGCCTTGGTTGACGAATAGCGAGCGACCGTGTTGAGAACACCAAGCTTGACAAATACTCGGAGGGGGCGCGGAGTCGCCCCGACATACGCTTCATTCCCCGTGTTGTCACGGGATTAGTAGGTGCTCTCTGCGGCCGCGCCACGGGGTTTTTTGTTGAATTGGCCATGTTACTCTCGCAAGGTAGTTCTCGCCGTCTATGTCGCCCACGCGGACAACGTCTTGCGTGGAATGTCCGCTGCCGCTGAAGGTGTGGAGGCCGCTTCTTCATCGATTGGGATGCCTTCTCTTGCCACGGTGTTCTTCACCCGCTCCATGGGCCGCAAGCGTTTCCGCGTTTCCTCTAGGGCCATGGATCATCCATCGATTCATCGTCGATAGTATCATCATCACCCGCTTAGGGTGCCATCGACGTGATAGGTTGCGACATCGTCATCGACACGATGACGGTGGTGCTAGTATCAATGCCATCAATTATCAGCAAAACAATTGGAAAGTATTGATTATCAAAGCCCGATGTATCGATATATCGTCCCAAACAACGACACATCGGCGATAATATCTTTGTAAATTGCCATTGATGTTAACATCCCAAAATAGCAATACCATCAACATCGACAATCCAAGATATCACTACTATCAACATCGACGTTTCAATATATCATTACCATCAACATCGACAATGAAATTCACTTGATCCCTAGCCTTAGTTTCCTCGCTCGGCGCGTGAGGCGCCGCTAGCCGCATCCACTTGTTGCGTTTTCATGGTCGCGTGGGAGTTCCTCGTGTTCTCAAGTGTTTTCTGTGCTAGATCTGTGCACTTTGCAGTGCTCCACCTTGCCGTGTCTTAGATTCCGTAACCCCCTTGTCAGTTGTCACTCGTGCCCCCTTCCGCCCCCCCGCAATTTCCGTGTCCTTGTGTCTGTGGTGCTTTTTGTAATTAACTGTTTATCGTTCAAATAAGATATACATTGATGTGCTGTCTGCGCTGACTACCTCGTAAGTTGTTTGCTCATTTACAATTATCAGCATAATCGAGATGAGACGGAACCGCCGAGACAGCACCGCCGATCGGTTTCATATCCACACTAGCGCTACCTCATGTAGTTGCGACACCCACAAGTCGCGATAGTCTGCTCTTCCTGTGGCAGTGGCACGCTCAACACCACCATGCACTCCATGGCACTAAACTTCTCGTAAGACGAGATTCGCGAAAAGCACGCAATAGTTCTTCCGAGCTGGCCATACCCCCGCTTCAAATAAACCCACTCGGCCTCTCGGCCCACCCGGCGCCGGCCACGATGCGCGTCGCTGTCGTGGCGACCCTCTCTGCGCCCACCACCTCCACTTCACGGCGGACCCAGCTCCTTCAATGCAGGAGCCCACGGACCACACCCGCCCCACCGCGTCAGAGGATATGTGAAAATCGCTCTGTGGGTGTCGTTTTCCAGTGCCGCGCAGTAAAACCGGACGCTCCTGCTTCGACGGCCGTCGTCACAAGTAGCAACCGCAGCCCGACAGAACAGACGCCGACGCCTCAGCCGCCGCCGCGGAAGTGGGAGGGCTACGCGGAGCTGGTTGCTGTGTCGATGCTATGGGGTAGGCTTTCATTTGCTAAGTTGCATGCCTGTCGAGTATTTCACCTTCGGTTGTGTTGCCATGTGCGCTCGAATTCTCGCAAATACGTACACTCGACTGAGTCTTTTCGACGTTTCGCGGTGCGTGAATCAGGAACGTATAATCCGACGTTGAAACTGATATACGCGGAGGAGCACCCGCTGGACCCATCCACACTCACGGCTATCAGGACTGCGCTCTCAGCCGGTGCGCTGCTGACTGCGGTGTTGTGGCAAGAGAGCGGTAAGAGGCGTGACGCGGCGGCGGAGGCCGATGCCACCGGTGACTCCGAAGGCTCGCCCCTTAGCGGTCTATCAACATTGGACGGGTTCGCCAGCGATGCGGGTGGGGCGGGCGCGGGGAGCTGGGTGACTCGGATACCTGGACGCCGTGGCCCACTGGCGTACTCGTTTGTGGGGGTTGTGCCGGCGGGGATGGAGCTCGGGGTGTACAACTTTCTCGGCACAGCGACGCAGGCGATGGGCGTACAGCAGATCAGCGCCACGCGGGCCTCCTTCCTGGTTCAGACCATATCGCTGCTGGTACCCGTCATCTCATTCCTCGGGGTGAGACAATATCCCCACACCTCCCGATACACCCGGTGCTCGTGCACTCGCTCAGCATTTTCATGTCTCAAACACAATTCAGAAGACAGAATTCCCTTGTTCGCAAAACCAACGCGTATGGCAATTAATGGCATTAAAAGCTTAGATGCGTATTTTTTAAATGTTTTTGTGTTTTTGTGAGCACCCACTCATCCTAACAGTGTGCTCACTCTCTGACTGGTGGAGCTGGGGTGGGGTGTGGCAGGGAGAGAAAATATCCGCGAAGGTTTGGACCGCGGTTGCCATCGGTTTGGTGGGTAGCTCTCTGGTGGCATACGACGGCCTGCGTGGGACGCAAGACATGGTCGCGGCGGCTGGTGGGGGGGACGAAGCGCAGGGGCTGGCGTTGGTGCTGACATCTTGCCTGTTTTACAGCCTCGCCGTCGTGCGGCTAGGGATGTACGGTGAGCGGCATGCGTCCTCCCAAGCACTGAGCATTATCAATCACACAAGCAGCAGCGTTTTGACAATGACTTATCTGCGGGCAGCGCTCACAATGCGGACGGTGTTTTTGCCCGTGAAACGATGCATGGCCGCACGATATCATACTGCTAAAATCCCTGCCTGCATGATAAGATGGATTAATAGCCTTTCTATGTGTTGAATTATTTATGTTAGTCACATTGTCTCAATTGAATGATGAAATTATTCTCAACTGCTGAAGCTGGTGGTGTGCTCCCTCCCAGCCCCGCGCTTCAACTCTATCGACCTCACCGCGGTGAAGAAGGTCACCCTAAGCGGCGCGTCGCTCATTTGGTTTGCCAACGGCGTGCATGTGGCGGTGGGTGCGGGTGGGGATGAGTCCTGGGGAGGGCAGCTGGCGGCGCTGGGCGTGACGGGCCGCTCGCTGGCGAGCTACGCGCTTGTGGCCTTCTCAGCGCTCGGGCCCGGCGCGGGCGCGACGCTTTTACAGACGTTAGGGCAGTCCAGCGTGCCGGCCACCGCTGCGCAGGTCATCTACAGCCTCACTCCGCTCTGGAGCGCACTCGCGGCGCAGGTGGTACTGGGCGATGAGCGGATGGGCGCGCTGAGCTGGGTGGGTGGGGGGGCGGTGCTGGGCGCCAGTCTGCTCTCCGCGTTGGCACAGGCAAAGCAACGTCAAGAGGAGCGACAGACGTAGCGGGGAAGCGTGCACATTTATGGTCGTAAGAAGGGGGGGAGGGGGGAGGGACTAGCGTGAGGATGGAGGAGGTGCGATACACGTGACAGTTTTGGTGGGTGGTGTGGCGGTTGTCGAATGATTAGTGCTGTTAAATGAAGCGCCTACAGTGGCGATACTGTTGATTCGGATACGTACTCCCAAAGAACGTGACACTGCTGAAACCCAAACAACGCCCACTCGTGCAGACGCCAAGACATATATTCAATCACACACACACGCACACACACACACACACACACACACACACACACACACACACACACACACACACCACGCCAAGCACGCACGCATCACACCCCACCCACAGCATGCATCACACCACACCACACCACACCACACCACAATCGTACGCATCACAACACACCAAACACACACATACACAACACACACACACAAACACACTTACACACATAGACAGACATACACGCCACGCACGCCTGCACGAATCACACCACACCAAACACGCACACACGTTCCCCTAATCGAAATTGAGTGGGGGCGTTGTCTGATGGAGCCACGAGCCCCCCATTGTTTAATGTTACAGCCCAACCTCCATCTGAACATACTCTACTCCGTTTTTGAGGAAAGGCGCGCTCCCTTCGCTACGCCGCAGCCCCCTCCGCCCGTAGAACGCCTCCTGCTCCATGCGCGCGTTACACCACAGACGGCGAACCCCACGGTCGCGCAGCTGCGCCGTGACGGTGGTCAACAGACGGGAGCCGTGGCCCTGGCCTTGCCTCCCCGGCTCGGTGGCGAACTTCCGAAACTGTGCGTGCGACTTGTCGTCGCTGATAAACACCGATACTACGGAAAGCAGGTCGCCTCCACTGTCAACGACGGCCCAGTGGCTCCCGGTCGCATCTTGGGGGAGGGCCGCCAGGTCCGGTCGGCCGGGCCACAGCACACGCTCGCGGGGATCGTAGGTGTCATTGTAGGTCACCTCTACGACGCGCATTCCAGGGCTAGTGGCCGCCGTATTGGCGGAGACTTATCGGAAGAGAAAGCTATGGCGTCTCCGGTTTTCGGCAGCGGAAGGTTACCTCTGGTAAAGCTCAAGTAGAGGAGCGCAAGGCTTGCAAAGCCCCTCGTCGTGTGTGTTTCGGGACTGCAGTTTAAATTGTTAAGGGGCTGGAGGGGGAGGGGGCGGAGCTGGAACAGCTGAGATGTGTGTTGTTTCGCACGGATGATGCCCATAGTTTAGTGACGAATTTGATTACAAAACATGGAAAGACTGATTCAATAAAATAATGCGGCTGGGGCAACGTGAGAGGAGCGGTCACGGTTTCCGTTTCTATCAAGTAAACTGAAGTAGGAAAATCATTCGCTGGTTCAGCATTGGCGATGAACAGGTGTCAACTATCAACAGCAGTGCTGCTGTCAGTGTAGTTCGATATCATTCTGTGCCAATGACTACGGCGGTCGTACCATCAGGCTGCACTGGCTGCTTGGAGCGGGCCGAGCAGGCAAGAGTCACGCCCACATCGAGCAAAGCAAGCGTATCTGTGCAGCTGACAAGTGAGAAACTTGTCTCTGCATGGTAAATGTGGAGGCCTCGTCGTAACCAAGTTACATGGGATCAACATATTGATAATGTATATGTATTGCCATCGACGTCGTTCTGCTTATTTTCTTGGTGCTGCGTGCGAAAGTGACAAAAAACTACTTGATAGAGGAAGTCACACCTGAAAGAGTATATGTAGCCAAGCGCTCCGTAACAGGACCGAGCAACAGCACGGAATCAATAGTGGCGGTGCTGCTCTTCGTAATTTGGAACGGCGGTGGCATTGGCTGCGTGATTGATGTCATGGTGCTATATGGTTTGGTGCTACGGTGAAACTGAATGTGATTGCTTCATATTATTGGCGGTACCGCTGAGACATCGTGACAATACATAAGTAGATATCTGATGTTCAGTGAATAGTACATAACAAAATAATCTTGATTCCCATATGTGACGGTTGATCTGCCTGTGGTCAGTGCTGCGCGCGAAGTGGAGAATTTATCAAACAATATAAACAGAAGGCTGAAACAGGAACGAGAAATACTTCGATGTCTTTACATGGCAAGCAGACACTCGTGAACCCAACGACTTGAGTTGGTTACCGGTTTGGGCTCCGGCCGGGGTCGACGCGTTGAGCAGGCAGGGCACCGAGGTGAGGTGGGGAGAAGGGAAAATAAGTGATCACACACACACGCGCGCGTGCACACACACACACGGGCGCGCGACCACGGACACCCGCGCCCACGTGTACAGACATAACCATGTATGCACTGAAACATGGAAAACATTGACACAGATTTCCACACAGTGCCATTCATTCTCGCACAAACGGACACAAAATGGAAGTTCACACGCTTTTGCAAACGCACACAGGCGGAGACCAAAATGCAAGCACATACACACACATAAGCACCCAGACATAGCCACGTATGCGTACAAGAAGTACTTAAAGCACATAATACTTACATGTATGCCAGCATACATTTTCAAATGGACACACACACACACACACACACACACACACACACACACACACACACACACACACACATAGAAACCAACAATTGAATGCCCAAAACAGTACGCATCCCTAACGCAGCACACTTCGATAGATAAGCCGCATGGACACACACTCAACATCGCATGCACTCGGAATCTTACGCCACAGGTCCATCCAAAGAGATGTTTCGTGCGTGCCACTAACGTATCGAGAAGCGCCTGCAGATGTCCACAATTATACCCAGAGACTCGCACACATGTACGTACCAACCGGTGAATTTATCCCCCCCCCAGGGCCCGACACACACACACACACACACACACATTTGCGCACATAGTGTCTTGATTGTCAATCGTAGCAAACTTTCCGATTGCAATGGACTTGGTAGCTTGATCCGTATACGCACTCCAATTATATATTACAATGAGCAAATTTTACTGATACGTGTCCCTGGTCTTCATGCCACTTTTCCCAACAGCTACTATAACATTAGCGCTCCAATTCACAGACAAAAATATTGCTGTAGAGAGATAGATGGGCCCTAGTTACGGGTTCCCGTGAGTCGCTGTTGTTAGATAGATAGGCTCCTCATCTTCCACCTAAAGAGTCAACACGCACTTGCCAAGCTGTGGGCTCCAGTCGTACTTCCCCTCCTCGTCACACATGCAGACGCTCTGAAAGCCGCACACGTTCTTCACCCTCCTGTCGCAAGCACCGGAGGTTGGCTGCACGCAGTTGCCCTCGTAGCCGGCGCGAGGCACCTCCACATCACCGGGGCCGGTCGCCCGCCGAACGTCGTCGATCAGGCACAACCCGACAGACGGGTTAAATGAGTACCCCTCGGGGCATCCACACGAGCTGGAGCCTCCGCACACGTTGAGATCGAAGGTGCAGAAATTACCGGGTAGCACCGCACAAGGTCCTAATAGAGAAACATTCGCCTGCGTGTCTCCGTCCGTTGCAGTCAACGCGCGTGACTCTGCGGCAAAGCTTACCACAAGCAGGAGGGCCCCGATGAGGGCGATCCCAAAAGCTTGCTGCGAATAGGACATTTTTTTCCCGGGCGTCACGTCAAGCTTGTTTTGGCCTCCGGGGCGTTTTCTGATCTCCTTCCGGGGAGACGGCTATAAACTTTTTTCGTCGTTGGGGGGTTCCTATAGTATGTTGGGTCTGGAGATGCTGGGCGTGTTGGAGGACTTATTGATGTTAGTATTGATATAGCGGCCAACTGAAGGTCGTGTATTTATGAAGAGGGGCGAGCGGAAGCCGGCGGGAACTTGACTCGGGATCACGGCGAGCCCGACGCGTCAAAGTTGGGTAAAGTTTACTGCATCGTGCTGAGCCTGCTGCGCCGTCGCCGGTCATGCAGGCACGCCTCGCGCGAGAAATAACCGGCTGACGTACCGTAGCGATACAACGTGTGGTGAATTGCCAAACAATTATTGTTTTAAAAATACAGCAATATACTATCAAGTATCAACACGTATAATACCCGTACCTGAAGCGACAGTATGATACCAAATTATATAAGTAAACAAGTACCTATGCGGCTGTAATTTACCCGTGTATTCGTGTTGATGAAATGATGACACTGGATGATGCGCGCTTTGACGTTTGCAGATGTCCGCCAAATGGCGCAATTCTAAAAGCGAAATAATGGCTTTTGATGCGGCAGAGAGCAAAGCATGGTTAATTTAAGGTACAGCAGAGAGCGGCATAACAAACCCGTAAATGTACCTGTAAAATACTACCTTATCATAATATTATATTATTGTGATAGAACATGTTCTATCATAGAAATAAAATAAACCCGCTAGCAGATTTTCTAATGTTATCGTAGTACATAAGTACATGTACATGTAAGTGTGTGTAGCCTCGCAGGTTGCGTACAAACCCCACCGTAGAGGTGTGCGGCGGGCCCTCCGCCGCCACTAACTTCTTATATTGTGCTCGCGACTCGCTCTCTAGAGGCACCACCTCACGACTCACGCGTCCTGCACCGATCATAGGTTATGGGCCCTCACAACTTAACATCGGCAAATTCGCACATTCCCTTATTTGAAACACTTACTAGGAGGAGAATCACCATGACAAGCATGACGCCACGCTCGCCCCGCGGAGCCTCTTCATCATACCACGGCATCACATGTCACAATCATCTTACAGCCGCGACACCCGCTATGGACCCAACGGTTCGAAATCTAATCCACGAGATGTAACCCAAGAAGTTGCAAGCTCGCGTAGAGACTAAATTATCATCACTTCGGAAACACGGACAGAAATATAACAACACGTGCACAAAGGAATTAACTGCCGGACGAGTACTAAATGACAAGAGAAGAGGAGGGGAGTCGAATGATTTGATAATTGGTTTAGTGTTGAAGTCGGTAGTAATGGTTTTCAATCGGCCGCCGTTGTTGCGCTATAGTAAGGAGAGGAGGAGTTGGAGGGCACTATTGTGGCGGTCATGTCGAAGGCCCGACATTGAATGATAGTTGCTTGTCATATGACCGTTGCTAGTGAATTGACCATACATGAGGCAGCGTAGGGAGGAGTTGCTGGTTAGGAGGCGGGTGATGCGTACGCCCCACAATAGTTCTCGTTTGTGTATGAATCGGACATTGGTGAGTGAGGTGTTTTTTGTGGAGTGAGAAGTCCGCACCGTCGTCAACGCCTCGGGCGAGGAGGGCGCCGTGTTTGGTGGAGGGATGTGAGTGGGTTTGGTGTTATATTTGTGGGCATCGGATATGGGCAAGGTTGGTGTAGCGGTATGATGTGGGGTCTCTTAGTGGCTGTGGTGTGAGAGTGTATGGCGAGGTCTAGGTGCCGATAGACAATTCTGAACACATGATAGATTGTGTCGGGTGGGTGTCCATCTGCGACTTGATTGGCTAGAGCGTCTACGAGGTCGTTACCTAGCGAACGTTTATGGACTTTGATTTTGCCGAGGTGGGTATGGATGCCTGAATGGTAGCGGGTTCTGAGAGTGTTTGTGGTTGATTCGAGCGTGTCGCGGTGAATGTGATGGCGGTAGGTGGTGGGACATAGCATGTAACCTTGAATGAGTTTGAGAGAGCACGCGTTGTTTGTGTGGAGTTGTATGCGTCCGAGTTGCGATATCGATGCCGACTAGTTCCGCTCGGTTCATGGTGTGGGAGGATGGGGTGGAGTTTTTTATTATTTTGACGCGGGTATCGGTGATCGGGTGGGTGGCTGTTGTTCCAAGCTGCGATGAGCCGCCTTTCCTGGAGCCGTCGGTGTACACGAAGTCATGCGGCCCCGGAGGGGGGTACGCTCGCACGCCCGCCGGCATTCACCTCCACCTCCACGTCGTGGGCGTTGGTAGCCCTATAGCTGTGCCATGCATGGCACGCCTGAAGGCTAGGTAGGGTGAAAACCGGCACATGTGATCCGCGTAATCTACAGCTATCGGGAAGCCTCAGTACAGACGGCTTTTAAAGATATTATGTGTACACTAACATCAAGATCTCCCGATCGGCTAGTCCGATATTTCTTTTCAAGGCTTGATACTCCTCGAAAATACTCATGTCTACGTACGAGACATGTATCCGAGGGGTTGTTTTGCAGCGACGAGGTTACGGACGGATCTGAGTTGGTGGCGGGCATTGGAGCCGGCGGAGGCAACCGGGAAGCAACTCTAGGGCATGGCGTTCGCTTGTAGCCGACTAGTCATGTGAAACTCGAGTCCCCCCTCGGGGTGAGGCGAAAAGCTACGCAGGCCGGTGGAGGGTCGCAGTCGAAGGAGCGACACGGTATGGTGACGGAGGTCCACAGGATCGTCCGCCGCCGGAAAACCCCGGTACGGAAGGTTTTCGAATAAATATTTACGTACCCAACATCTTTTGCGGAGCGGCGAATCATTCCGCGTTTTCGACCAACCCGTCCCCTATTCGGTACCCAATTATCGATAGGATGCGTTAGGCTGTGTGCCTAGGGTTATCGCAACGGCACATAGCTCGTACATGCGGCCCCCGAACAACGTTAACCACCGAGGGAAGGTACGGACGAACACAATGCGATCAAACATGTGCCAAAAAGCATAATGCGAAGTACCGGGGAACAAGATAAAATTCTGACACGCAGGCGGGAGCGCCAGCCGGACAAAGTATGAGGCTTTGGCCTTCTCTTCTTCCAAGCCCCCGAAGGAGGAGGAAGACTAGGCTAAGTGACAAGTTGCGCTGGGAGGAGCGCGGATAATTTCGGGCGAGGGTGTGCATGGATCAAGAAGGGACCGTCGACGACCGGAGCGAGGGTTTTTTTCGCATCTCTCCACCCCCTCCCCCCCCCCAAAGCCCCGGCATGACCGGAGTCACACAGACTTGACAAGCACTAGCTAATCAGTGCCCTCGCAACGGCCCGAGCAGGCCGCGTATCGTGGAGACTAGCGACAAATCATACTTCATAATTGTATGTATAGAAATATGTATAGAAGAAAGTCAAAATTGTTTACGGGTGTGTTTTAGATGGTGTCACTACTGCCATTGGAGATTGGGATTTGTGGTTACATGGTATATATCCTTCGGCATTGAAGAGACCTACGATAGTTATGACCACAAGGGGCATCCGGAGATAGCAACCGTTATTTCGGTATTGTTGCAAACAATGTCATTTAATTCAATTTCATACGAAGTCCTGCCATTTCCAAGCTAGAACTCCTTTCGTGGAGTTATATGTCAGTATCGCGCGTTTATGGAGGGGATATTATGTAAGGGGGGAGTGAAGCTGATAGGAGATGGTACATGCATGCTGAGTGAAGTGTGCATGAGGCAAAATGGTGATGTGGTGGCGTGGTGAAAGTTGGGACGGTTTGTGGCGTATATTGATTCTAGTGTGTTGTGAACGGCCATGGGGGCTGACTGTGAGGGCAGGGAGGTCATGACGAGGGGGTTAGAAACTAGCTAGGCATATGCCGACTTTCCATTCCGTGCCGAAGGGTGTGGGGATTGGGGTGCCATTGTGTTGGTCCCGGGGGAGGAAGGTGTTTGCGTCATTGGGAAGGGTGTATAGGTGAAGTGTGTACCGGGAGTGGATGTATTTGGAATTGCGGAATAGTGTGTGTTCCCAGTGGGGGGGATGAGGAGTGCGGCGCTGGGGAAATGAGTGGAAGTGGAGTGGGCGCTGGGGATGGCGTGTTCCATAGCCCTTCGCATGCATTCGTGGTCATATTCCGGGTTGGCGATGTTGGTGCCGTGCCATGTGTGCGGGACATCGCTCCCGCTGGAGGAGAAGATGACGTCTTCTAGGTAAAGTGAGTGATATGTGTGTGAGTGTTGTGATTTGTTGAGGGGGTCTGAGTAGAGTTCGGTCCGTGAGTGGAATGTGATTCGAAAGGAAGTCCTCCCTAGTGGCCCATCATGTATGATTTTTAGAGTGTCGTTAATGTTAACGGAGAAGGATGGAACATGAGCCCCCCGGCGTAAAATCTATATTCCTAAGACCTAGAATGTGATGCTGGGAACGCCTTCAGACAACAGTCGATTTATTGGTACATGTCGTTAAACTTTTCAATTTTATTTTTTGCACATTACTAGAGCCAAGATTTCCCACTCGAGCCGTCCCATGTGTGTTTTCATCACCAAAATACTCCCCAGACACCGTCCCATTTCGGGGGGCGGTGAGGCATGTATCTCAAGAGCGTGTGGAGGCTAGGAGGGTACGGACGGATCAACGTAGGGATGCGGATGTTGGAGTTGGCGGCGGACGACAGTGGGAAAGCATCGTCATGACAAGGCGCTTGCTCGATGTCGACCAGCGCATCCGAGGCCGAGCCGACCTAGAGGGAGGGAGGGGCATAATACCAACACCCGCAACTTAAGGAGCGGCAAGGTCTGGCGGCGATGATCCTCGCGATCGGCCGCCGCCGGAAAAAACATATACGCAGTGTTTGGGCTAAACGTCCGTACCCGGCACCTTTGTGGTTTGGATCACGACCCCAATATGCCCCCCAACCTGTGCCCTTGTCGGTATCCACCGCCGACAAGCTGCAAAAGGCGCTGTGTTTAGGGCTATCGCTACAACCCATCGCCCGTATAGGCGATGTGTTAACGTAAATCAAAAGGAAAGGATACTGGAGGTATTTTGTGGATCCACCGGTTATGGAAAAATATAGCAACCGACCGGGGATATGACAAAAGATATTAATGAAAATGATTTACAATAGTAAATAGTTAACGGCTGCCATCTCTTGGCGCTTATGTACTCTCATCTAGGTGTCTTAGGTTTTGGGCTTGCACCGTGATCCAACTATTCCAACCTCTCCATTGGCAACAACATAGTATATAACAAACGTGACAATATATAGCTTTGTAATTATACACATGAAACACATTTATGTCGCTATCTCCACGATGCGCGGCTCGCTCCATCCCGCCGCTCGAGGGTGTTGATGAACCTAGTTTGCCAACATGTAATAATCGAGTTAGCCCTACGTGGCCTATGCTCGTGTGCGACTCCGATTGTGCCGGATGAGATGGAGGGGAAAGATAGGCGAAAATCCCCGACGCTGAAGTCCTCGGCTGTCCCGCATGGATCCGCACATACCCTCGTCCGAGGTATATGATGCTCCTCATGTCGCAATCGTTCTCCTAGCTTGGCCTTCCCTTCCTCGTCGGGGATTGAGAAAGACCTTAGGTGCAGGCGCTTTCCAGCCAGCACTTTTGCCGCCGCGCCAGATTTTTTGGACATGATTAAAAATGACGCGAAGGCAAGAGCGACATCAATCTGCTATTTGCAAATATGGTTTTTTCCATTGTCCTGAGAGAAGGGAAGCCTAAACTAGGAGGGCAGTTGCGACGGGAGGAGCTGCAAAAATCTCAGACGAGGGGTGTGCTATGGATCGAGACGGGGCCCTTGGCGGCTTGAGCAAGGGGATTTTTCACCTCCCCCTCCTCCCCCCCGCCCCCCAGCTCGAGCACAACCGGAGTCGCACTTGAGCAAAGCTTAGGTAGGCCCGAGCCGCCGAGCACATGCTGACCAGCTGAGCTAGTCAGTGCCCTTGAGCGGCGGGATGGCGCGGGCCGCGAATCGTAGAGATAGCGACTGAATTACTTTTTTATGTGTACAATTGTAGCGATAGATACGGTCATTTGTGATCCTTACTATGTTGTTACTTCCAACACAAAGGGATGGGTAAAGATACCCCATGGCGTTAAACCCTTATCCAAATTCCTATTTGGCAGTATTGTGTACTAATCCCCTAGACATCAACCGATGTATCGACAGTCGTTGCAAGCAAAAAAAAGCTTGCAGTAGAAAGTAAAGGTTCATGTACCTTTCAGATGTTATTTATGCTAAGTGGTTTAAACGATGTTTAAGGGCGGAAGCTATCTCTGCGCGATGTCCAACGTATGTTGTGAATCAGCGAGCTATTTGTCAGATTATGAAATCAAATATGACTGGCATTATTCAATTTTCTAACTCATCGCACCGCATTATTTTAACCGAGGTGTCAGTTCCGATCGGGTGACGATTCACCTTTTCCATGCTAACCCAAGCGTACTTTGACGCAGTAGTGAGAATGCAGAGGGGAAGGCAACCAACTTGCCACGATGGAATGTCGCAAGAGCCAATACTTCCTATTTTGAGACATAGGGCGGTTGTCTCAAAGATAGGTAAGCTGAATCATAATTCATGAAAAATAAATCTGATCCGAATA
This sequence comes from Tetraselmis chui, assembly GCA_026401115.1. Taxonomy (NCBI): domain Eukaryota; kingdom Viridiplantae; phylum Chlorophyta; class Chlorodendrophyceae; order Chlorodendrales; family Chlorodendraceae; genus Tetraselmis; species Tetraselmis chui. Next base: position 57,909 of record JAPMLY010000123.1, read on the forward strand.
AGGGTCACTGTGCGTTTTGATTGAACATTTTGGACAGTCCGTCGCCGGCATTAAACCTGAGCGGGGCGAAGTAATGCGCAGCCTGTCTACCTAGCACCTTGACACCTTATCATATATACTCAAAAACTTTACCATATCTACATTCCATCACTAGCCTCTCATTTTACAAATAAGTTGGGCTGAGATTGCGGACCCGCATATTTTCCCACGCGGCTTCATGTTCCCAACGGTAGAGTGAGGGGAAGTTTAAACGTCGGCACCCGCATTGTATCGGTGTGTGTGTGTGTGTGTGTGTGTGTGTGTGCAGAATACTCTTTCAAAACACCGAGCTATGGTAGCCCACTTCGGATATGCACATTGCGGAAAATGCACCGGAGCGGCTATTGTTAACGCCCAATGGGACTTCGGCAGCCTAGCTTGTCGAATCATTGACTGCGCCATCGGAATCAAGGTACTCCACTACCATATTCCTTCTTTACAGCCGGTGATATAGACCGGGGAAAGTACTAGCAAATTACAGACGTCCGCGGGAAAGTAAACTTTCCCGCGGACGGTCTACACATACAAGCCCTATGCGGGCTATCACCCCCGCCTCCAACGGCGCAATGGCACACTCCCCACGCGACCTTCTTGCCCCTCGTCGCCTCACGTCGACCACTCTTCAAGCCCCTACTCGCCTCCATCCTCTACCCAATTCCTTGCCGAGCTCTCGTGACCTTCATCCGCTCCGAACCAGCTCGATCCGGCTCGTTCCCGGTCCTCCCCGGCTAGCTCCCCTCTCCCCACTAGAATCAACGACACACACTCACACACAACAACAGAATTACCAGCTCGCTGCACCAACGGTTCTCCCTTCTCGCCCAGCCCTGACTAGCACCTAGACACACTAATTCCCAAAGTTTTGGCTGCAGCGGAGACCCTGCTAGAATCGCATGCCCCCTCCGTCGAATTTATCTCCCGGACTAAGCAAGCCTCCTGCAACTCGCACCATGGATCAACCAACCATCACCGAGGACCATCCCGCCCATATGGAATGCACCGACGAAACCCCTCGGAAAACACCAACCCCCATGACACTCCTCAGACTCCGATCCAGCCCACGACCGGACCCAGCCCCGAGGCTAACCCCAAACCGGCAAGGCAGCCTTCCACTTAGGCCTCCGCGGTACGCGTTCCACCCTCCTTCCCGCCCACACACCCCACCCTCCCAGCCTACGCAGCCTTCTCTAACTGAGCGCACCACCTAAGCAACCCCGTCGCTCCTCACCCCCTCGCCCCACGTCCCCACTTGGCGGTCACTAGCGAGGTGTTTGGCACCCCCGCTACCGACCACGTGGTCCTCAAGCTCAACAAACGCACCCGCCCTATGATCGCCCTCAGCCTCGCGGTCTCCACTACCACAACCAAGAAGATTATAAGGCTAGGGATCGATGGTATCGTCGATATTTTACAAGTGTATTTCGCTGAGATTTCGGGTACGTTTCGCATTCGGGGTCTCCGAAACCACCACGAAATACATCGATATAGTCCGGATTTTAGGGTTTAGGGTTTAGGGTTTAGGGTTATCATCGATCCCTAGCCTTAGAAGATTATCGAGGAGGCCAGCCGACGATCGGGGGTAAATTCCTACCCGAAACCATTCGAATATGTTCCAAGCCCAACCCCCTCGCCTTCAAGATCTCGGAAGGCCGTCGCGAATTCCCCCCCTTCACTGCCGGCACGGTACTTATCCGCCTCACTTGCCGCGTGGTGGCTAAGGAGCTCCTCCACCGACATAACCACTCGTATGATCACAACAACGTTCTCACCGAGCACGAAGGCTCCCCATTTGAGACCTCCATCTAGCCCCCCCTTGTTAGCACTAGCATCCCGTTGCCTAGTACTTATGTACAAGGTGTATATATGTCGTCCTAGTACTTAGTGCTATTAGCGGTACTCTATTCCCTATTAGTGGCGGTCGGCCGGCCCTGCCGGTGCCGTCGCCGGCCGCCATCTCACTCCCCTCACTTCTCTAGTCGCCATAGCCGGCCCCCTTGTGGGGCTAGCACGACCTACGTGTAACTATCCGTTCCCGATTCTAACAGGTTATGGGCCCTTCATAAAGTTACAATGGAGTAGAGCGTGTGTAAAGCGCTCGGCGCCAGGCTAGCAATTTATCGTCCGACCCACACCACGCTTCGCCTTCGAGCTGGTCGTCCGCGACTAGCCTACCATCTCTCACGTAAAAAGGAGAAGAGCGTGAAAGCGCCCGGCGCCATGCTCGCCCCACCAAGCTTTCAGTCTCACCTAGCCTATAGCCTACCGATGCTCTCGACCGGATCTAGTTTTTTAAGACCGGCCCGCGAATGTTCGGCCCGTGCGTACTTAAATTAGTAATGTTATTGTTTTACTGCCGAGGCAACGCCGCAACGCTCACCTAACTTTGCGAGGAGCTTAACTTTCCCATGGCGAAAGGGGGGAGTCAACACGGGCGCCCGTCTATAATTGTGCGTGCCTACACGCTCCTAACGGCCTTGTTGGCTTTGCTTCTTCCTCGCCGGCCGCTCTCACGCGTGACCTAATTCGCCCGGGGACACTTTTCCCGCTACATGTTAGAATAGTATATTACGCAGTACATTTGGAACCGCTTCTTATCGGTTACTCGGCGGTAGCGGCACGTTTCTGTGAGCGCATTTCGCTACACCTACCCGGCCTGAGACACACGCTACAAGCACTACACTTTCGATCAAGATGGCACCTTCCTCGACGCACGCTATGACGACGTCAATACCTCGGTTACCTTGAGGGGGGGTGTTAGTACTAGCATCCCGTTGCCTAGTGCTTATGTACAAGGTAGCTATTTGTCATCCTAGTACTTAGTGTTATGCTATTAGCGCTACTCTCTTCCCTATTAGTGGCGGTCGGCCGGCCCTGCCGGTGCCTTCGCCGGCCGCCATCCCACTCCCCTCACTTCTCTAGTCGCCATAGCCGGCCCCCTTGTGGGGCCGGCACGACCTACGTGTAACTATCCGTTCCCGATTCCGACACCCCCCCCACATGAACGACGACGAGAAACGCGGCCACCATATCATGATATCGGGCTATGAACTCCAAGGTATCGACAACTACCAAGCTAAGGCTCTTGTACACTCCGCCCTCGCCTACCTCTGGGACGGCGGCTAAGCACGACTTCCGGACGTCAAAAAAACACTCTACGCAGCAATAGGCAAGGCGTGGAAGGAATACGAGGCTACATACAGCCCTCCCTACCCTAGCCCCGTGGTCTAACCCCCTCCCCGCGGTACCCCCATGCGAGCGTTCGAGCTTCACGACGTCTACAAACCGCACCGCCCCAGCCCCGTTGCCCGACTCGAACTTGTATCAACACATGACGCACATTGCATGATCGACTCGGTCGAGGACACGATACTAGCGTTCCCGATGGGGGGCATAATAGCACCAACCACAGTGAGAGGTCTCGCCCCCCTCATCAGTATACAAACGGACTACACACCCACAGTCGACAGATTATTACACCGCTGGGGCGTCGACTGCAATATGGTCGAGAAAACCGCCGACTTCAACAACTTTATCCTTCCCTCGGCAGACAAGATGGCCGTCGCGGTCTCCGACTCCCTGAATTACCACCGCGACACTCCCCGCGGTAAGACTACCCTACAAACCCTCCTCTCTTCCCTCACGGCGGCCGGAGTAAACGTCATTAACCACCAAGCTGAAGCAGCGTTGACTACCGACTATCCGGACGGCGTCGGAGCTATAATTATGGGCTCAGCGGATTATACTTTTACCGACACCCGCAAGGTAGTTCTCAGCCTCATACCCCCCCTATACCACTCTCCTACGCCACTACCCTAAAAAATTACCAGTCATCTGATGCCAAACCCTATCAACGCGATTCTACCGCGTCCCGAAACCCGCGATAGAGGAAGGGGAGATCCTACCCCCCAAGCCCGTCCCGCACACCCAAGCCGAGCTCGATCGCACCGATATGGCTATCGACCTTCTCGCCGACGAAACGTGGGCCACCAGCAGACTGCCCTCCCATAAAGAATCACGAACTCTGCGCCACCACCACATCACGGAACGACACAATATCATATTTGTAAAACCCTAAAAAACAGAAATTGAAATTGAAATTTTTTACAACATGTGCCGGCAAACTGGACCGACCGTTGTCTCTCGGGCCACTCTACTTTGCCTCTCTACTTTATTAGCAAGTTGGGCCCGGGTCTCTTCGACCAGGTACACCTATCGACACACCTAGCTTCCCTGTGTGTCGACGTTCCTCTGGAGTTAAAAAACTGTAAGCAACCGCAGTAATTGCCACAGTCCCACCGCCTAATAAGCAGTAACAGCGAAATAATTTTGTAGTCAAGAAAAATAGATCTAAAGATAAATCCACTTGTCGAGAAATGCAAATCTAAACTGTTGCTCGACCTTCACGATGCTCGGCCCGCTCCCACCGAACCGGGGTGTCGACCGGCCGAGGCCGGTCGGCGTTCGGGAGGGACGCCGGGCCAGCCTAATCTAGCTCCCGCGTGACTTCGGTCTTGCCGAAGATAGGAGGGGAAAGGCTGGCAAAAAAACCCTCCTCTCGTGGTCGCTCGTCGATCCCGCCGCCCCATCCCGTTAGCCCCGCCAAGGTCGCCGCCGCATCCGCCGACGCGACGGTCCTCCTTGTCGAGGTCCCCCTTCACCTCGAGGGCATCTGGGGGGGACCGAGACACATAGACATAGAAAAAATAGGCGCTCTTGCCTCCGCACCTGAATTTTCCCCGCTCATTTCCCCGGTTTTTTCTCAGTTTGGTACCCGGGTACCTATCAGGTAGACCGGCCTGCGTCCGTACCCTCCCCCCTCTGATCGCGCTTCCACCTAGTAGACTTTGTTGAGGTTGGGGCCTCCGCGCTTACCCGGGCCCCCCCGCAAGGGTCCCGTCTATCCGGTAGTGGGTATCGAGGAGGGGGGGGGGTCAGGTCGCCGTAGCCGGATCCGTCGGGCCGCGGGTGCACGGAAATTAGTCAAAACCCTCCGTACGGGGTTTTCCGGCGGCGCCGACCCGGAGGGTCGTCGTCGCCAAATCTTGTCGCTCCTTCCATCGCGATTGGCCTCCTTGCCGCCCAAGCCTACTCCTCCCCCCTCGGGAGATGTATCCTGTCGGCGTGGCGGCTCGCTAGTGAGCGCCCTGCCGCCCTACCCTGGTGCTGCTCCCCAACTAGCTCGACGCCGGGTACGGACATTAGTTTTATTTCCAAAAAGCCCTCCGTACATGGCTTTCTGGCGGCGGGTGCTCCTAAGGATCGCCGCCGCCTCACATAGCCGCTCGTCCGCCTGCGACCGGCCACCCGCATGTGTCATGTCTTGCCTCACCCCCTGGGAAGTGTCGACTGGCACAGGGCTGGTCGGCGGCTAGCGAGCGCCCTTTCCTGGCGCTGCTTCCCGGCTGGCCACCACCAGCTCCTACACCCGCCTCCCGCCGCTGATCCGGCCGTACCCTCCTCGCCATCAAACGCTGTGAAGTACAGGTCCAATCCCCTCGAGGTAGGACTGTTTTCAGTACTATATGTATGCGAAAAAACATATCGGACGGGCCGAGCGGGAGATCTTGGTGCCGGTATTGCACAGAGATTATTTTTTTCAAAAGCCCTATGTACATGGTTTTCCCGACAGCTGCTGATCCCGCGGATCGAGCTGTCGGCCCTCTGAGCCTCCTACCGTGCCAAGCCTGGCACGGCTACGGGGTTTCCAGCGCCCACCACGGGGAGGTGAGGGGATGCCGACGACCGCACCCCCCTCCGGGGCCGCCGCCGCTGCGCCGCCGCCATAACAAACAGATATTGTAGGGCTGAACGCACACGGTTCGAGCCTTAGAAGGGGCTCGGGCAAACTCGTCTCCCCGGTCGACCGCTCGACCTACCTCTCTCAAGCAATCGACAAACTGCTATGCCTACATGCTATTGCTCGCTCGCGAGCCAACGCTCACCTAGTAGACATCTCTACCTTCCCACGTGCCATGAAAAAATCCAATTAAGGAAACTCTCCCTCTTCAGCGCCTACACAAGTATGACCGTCAACATCCGAAAATGCTGCATTACAGGCGCCCTCTTGCGCACAGGCAACGCCCTCTCCCTCGCCAACATCACCCTCCTCACATCCCGCCTCCAATCACAGTTCATCACCATCAACTCCACCCCAGCCCCCATCCCCTCCATAGGCCCCTCGGACACTTACCGCGTCCTAGGGGTCGAACTCAACACCTCCCTCACCTTCACCAAACACTGGCACGAACTCAAACGCACCACCACATCCCTCATCAACGCCCTCTCCTCCTCCCTACTAACCCAGTCCCGCAGAATTCGCGTCATCCGTGGCCTCCTCATCGGGAAACACTTTACTCTCCAACTCGGCCTCTTCAACGACTCCCAATTGGACACCCTCGAAGGACAAATATGCCGCGCCCTCCGCTCCGCCATCTCCTCGGTACGTAACCTCCCCCGCACCGCCCTACACCGGCCCACCTCCGACCTCGGCTACGGCCTCCCCTCCCTCAAAGCCCATGCTGCACAACTCACTGTCTGCCACCTCCACAAACTCCTGAACTTCCCCGGCTATAGAGGCCACATGGCCAGAGCCCACATTCACAACATCTCCACCACATACTCCCAATGGCCCACTGAATCGATTATGTCGGGCAGTCTATCCCCCCCCACGCTAAGATGCCTAGTGCGAGCCCAACGCGATGCCGGAACCATGTTTCACAACATCCCCCCCCTCTCCCTCACCAACCCCATTGCCTCCACAATCCGCACCCACTTTACCAGCCAGGATACCGCACTCCTTACATCACTCAGAGACAGAGCCACACATATCACATACCCACACACATACAAACAAGCATACCGCGAATTCTCACCCCGCAAGACACACACCTCCCTCCTTCCCCGTCTTAACCCCCTCTGGCAAAATCACATAACCGAATGGTCACAAGTCCTTCTCCGCGCCACCCCTTCCTCCATCATCCTCAAATCCTGCCAGTCCATCTCCAAACTCACGGGGTCCACCACCCCTCTCTCTATCCCAATTCGCCTTCTCGCCGAAGTCCTCACCGAACCCTCCGACACTGTCCACAACCGCCTCCCCGTCGCAAACCTCAACCCCAAACACGCATCCCCCCCCACCACTCTCCACCACTCATGGGTTCCCCTCCTCACTTCACACCTTCCCCGCCCTCCTCCCACCCTCTCCCCCTTTACCCACTCCTCCCGCACCAACATCTACACCCCCACTGCACCCATCACGCACATAGACACAGAATACCTCACCCCCTCATACCACCACTTCCCCCCTGCGACGTGACGCGCATCATCTCCAAACACAAAGACACATAATACGGACAAACCCAATACATGGTCGAATGGGCCCCGGAACACCTCACGGAATGGGATATACAACTCCAACTGGACGACGGCTTCCGACTCATCTCTTCCACCCCCACCTCGGTAAACCTACCCACCCCCACCCCCACCGATTGCTCCATCTGTTACAACCCTCTGCACTTAGAACCCACCTCCACCTGCAGCACATGCCCGCACTTTGCCGTCCATTCCCAATGCCGCCCTGCTTTAGGCCCCGCCACAAGGCAATGCGACTGGTGCGCTCGCGGCAAACAACACAACCTCACCCGCCTCCACGAGGTCCAGTGGGCGCCTTGCCTTCAACTACACGACACCATCAGTGAGACCCCCTCCGGCCCCACCGCCCTCACCGCATTTAACTCCGGCTTTGTCCCCTCCACCACACCCATTCTGCCAGAACCCGGACCTCCTCCAGTGTCACACCCCCTTATCACATTCAACCACAACCCCATCAACCCTGACCTCGACATGCTCCCTACCGGTACATTCACCATTCACACACACCCCTCACTTCACGATACCACAATACTCTGCACTCCCGACGGCCGCGCAGTCACCACCCTTAACGGCCACCGCGTCCGCCACCTATACCAACTCTTCCGCCCCGACCTCACCGACCACCCATTCGAAGAGGAGGTCTACAACCTCCTCACTCGCTTAGGTTCCCGCTCAGAAATCCACTCACCTACACCCGCCACCACCACCCGCAACAGATGGGCCACCAGAGAGGACCTCCTCTCGGCCCTCCGTCACACATTCCACATCCAGACAGAAATCTACTCAGACCCCCTCAATAAATCACTCCACTCGCACACCTACCACTCACTCTACCCCGAAGACATAATCTTCTCATCCAGCGGCAGTAATGCCCCACACACATGGCGAGGCACCAACATCGCCAACCCCGAATACGACCACGAATGCATGGGCCGAGCCATGGAACATGCAATCACCAGCGCACACCTCACGGCCTCACACACCCCCAGCGCAACCATCCTCATACTCCCCCGTTGGGAACACACACCATACCGCCACTCCAAATATATCAACTCCCCATACACACATCATCTATACACCCTTCCCAACGACGCGAACACCTTCTTACCCCCCGACCAACACACAGGCCACCCCACCCCTACCCCTTTCGGCACACGCTGGATGGTCGACATCTACCTCGTCGCTAACTCCCTCGCACTCCCCACCCTACCCTCACACACAGCCATGACCGCACTCCACAACACCCTCGAGTCCATATACGACACACACCTCCCAAGCCCCACCATCACCATCCCACCTCCACACCTCACCGACTCCTACTCACCTCACTCCGCAGGCATATACCATCTCCCCCCCAACCCCACTCACCCCCTTACCTACCCCCTCCATGAACGCAAACGACTAACATACTCCCCCACAAGAGGAACTCTTGCTTGGAACTGGCTGGACTTCGTATACACCGACGGCTCGAAAAAAGGAAGCAGCTCCCCTCTCGGCACGGCAGCCACCCACCCAGCCTCGGACACCAACATCAAAATCCTGGTGACCTCTACCCCTCCCTCCCACACTATCAATCGTGCTGAACTAGCAGGCATTGACATAGGCCTCCAACTAGGCCATGCCCACCTCCTAACCGACAGTGCGTGCTCCCTCCGACTCATACAAGGATACCTTAACTGCCCCTCCGCTTATAGGCACAACATCCACCGCGACACACTCCTCTCCATCACACGCACCATCATAACCCGATGCGACGCAGGCATCCGCACACATCTCGGCAAAATTAAAGCACACAACCACTCACTCGGCAACGAACTCGCAGACGCACTCGCTAACCAAGTAGCAGATGGTCAACCACTAAACACCACATACAGCACAGGCTCGGAGGTGTCGATTGGTCACTGGTCCTGGCCTTACACCCTCATACCACAGACTCAAGGGGAACCCACACCCTACATATACACAAACCTCAAAGCCGACGCACACACCCACAGCTGCAAGCACACACTTACACCCCTCTCACAAACATCCAAACACGGCGCCCTCCTCGCCCGCGCCGCGGCAGACGGCGCCGACTTCACCTTCCACAAAAAACTCTCAACCCTCACCAACACCCAATTCACCCACAAACAAGAATTCATATGGGGCGTCCACAACACACGCCTCCTCACACACAACCCCACCATGCGATGTCCCATGTGTGGCCAATTCACCAGCAACGGCCACATGGCCGGTAACTGCCCATCCATGTCTGGCCTAAGACATGACCGTCACAACAGCGCGCTTCAACTCCTACTATCCCTCCTGGAACGCCACAACGGGGGACGCTGGGAGACTATCACTGCAGACTTCGGTAACAAACCCATCAAGTCTTTCACCCGCCCCATCCCCACCTCCACCCCTCTTGACTGCCACCCCCCACACCCCACCCACATGCCCACCCGCCTTGTTGATGCAGAAGAAGGTCTCTCGCCCGACTCCCTAACCTCGTGCCCCGCTATCCTCCCCCCCGAAATCCTCCCGCATGCACTACGTCCCCCGGCGCACAAACCCGATTTCATACGCCTCCTCGAACCTCGCTTCGTCGGTCACAACAACGGCCGCCGCCGATACTCATCTATCAGGAAAATACAAATAGGGGAGTGGAAGTACTGCACCGACCACAACCTCTCACACACAACCCGCTTGATTCGGGACAAATACACACCCCTCGCAAATGCCATCCGAAACCACTGGCCAGGTACCGAAGTCGACATCTTACCAATTGTCATGAGCCGCACGGGCACACCGCACTCATCCACCATCGCAAGTCTTACCTCTCTCCTCACCCTCCGCACCGACCCTCCCGACAAACTCGTCTCCAAAGCACGACTCGACACATCTCGCATCCTTTCCACACTCCATGCGCACACCGTCCAATGGCTGCATTATCTCCTCCTTGTCTACCGCACCAAATCACGCACGACCACTCGCCGAGCCTCCGCATAACGCACCTCCCCAAGCCTGTCCTGCACACCACCTTTAACCCGCTTCAGACCCTCCCCGGGGGGGAGTAAAACCCCCGACCACACTTGGAGAGGTTGGATTTAGGTGGTTAACGGTCTAGCCCTGACTTGTAAGTTCCCTATATGGCATAGTTGGGAGGGCCCAGAGACAGCAGCCGACGCATCCGGCCTTTTGTGAAAAACCGGCGCATACGGTACATGTTGTAAACAATTTCAATTTCAATTTCAATTGCCATGAAAAAAGACGATACTGCCGATCCGCCTACTAAAACCCGCACGGGAGATAAGACCTTGGACGAGCAACCCATGCATATGGCGGAGAACATTCCCCTGATAGACAGACCCACCCCCCACTCTACTACCCCTCCCCCCGAAGCATCACAATGGCAACATGTCCGCCCTCCCGAAAACCCGGCTCACTCACATGCGTCCGACGACTATGTCCAGCGTGTCGTCTCTCTGCGCCTCGCGCTCCGATCCCCTCTTGCTTCCGACCCACGGCAAAATAGATGCAACGCACTCTCTCTCAACCCGTCTAACAACCTCCAACCCTCAGCGACCCATACCCCCTCCTTCCGGATCCGCGGCAGTGAATATATCACCCGACGACATCCCTCCCAGCCGCAGATCCACACCCACCCAACCCCCATCACATGCCCACTCCGCCGGGGGCAATTTGGATAAGCACCAGCGCCTCGACCTAAGCTCCGGCGGGAAATGCCAACGGTGGGACGTCCCTTGTTGCCTTAACCGTTCTTCCTAGAAGGAGTGCCAATAGTGGGTGTAGGAAGAGAAAGGGACTAGCATGCATGTCCCTTAGCAAGGCGATGAGAGTTAGCGATAGCACTAAGTGTATGTTGTTTCTTTTCCTCGGTGGTGGGGGATTTTGTGGATTACAAAACGGGACTTTACCGCCGAGTTGTATGTAATGCAGCGTTTTCCAGCCCCCGGCAAGCCGGTGGTTGATTACACGGCTTTACTGACTTACTCCGTAGGAGTTTGTAGGACTAGTTATGCCGGCCTAGATTTTGTATTCTAAGTCCTAGATGGCATATGCAAGGAGGCCCTTAGACGAAATCCGCACAGCACGTTAGCGGTACATATTGTAATTCATTTTCATGGCATAACCCACCACCGCTCAGTCCTTTCATGTTGCCAATAAGTGTAAGGTGCGGTGATCCCAAAGGCAATGTTGAACTCAACCAAGATACTCCGAAACGTTGCGCCTAAAAATCATTTTGTCATTGTCTACCCGAAGGCGGCAAACTGTGTACCCCATGGACCGTATGGTATTCAACATTCGGTGGAACGAGACAAAAGCCTCATGCTTGTAGCGTAGCGCATCATGCAACAGGAAGTGGCTGCGAAAATCAACCGCACAATAGCAGTTGTACCGCCTTCTTCCCAAGGACGGAATACTAATGGGATTGCAGAAGTCCAAAACCCATTACTTTAAAAGACACCAACATAGACAGCTTGTTTTTTAGGGTTTAGGGCTTGGGGTTCGTTGGTAGCTACAATAAACGATGTGCACGCTCCAAAGGAACCGTCACGCCGTTGCCATGAGTGGCATGAAGACATATGTGGCCCACCGGGTCTGCCAAAACTAAACAATGACCTTGCTCTTGAGCTTGGGTGAGGCTGAACAACCTATGGTGAAACCGTGCCGCATGATGGGATAGCTCAACAAGTTAAAGCATATCGCGTAGCACGGCAGGAATCTCCTCGCCATTTTCAGCCTTCACATTGATGCGGACGGAGCCTACGCCTATATCTAGCGCACTAATTCCCTTGCTTCACCCATAGCAGATCAGCTAGTGCTCGATACTTGAAGACATCATCGCGCTTGCTACTAGTCATGTGATGGCTAGCTCTGCTGTCCGTCAACCACATCTATATTATTCTACAACCGCTCATGACCATGGCTGTAGCCTTGGAGAATGGCATTGCATAGGTAGCCGTCACGTCCATTACCGCAGGAAATTCAATTGAAGACTCCAACCGTGCAGAATTACCTCCGCCAGCTATGTCCATGCATTCGGACCAGCGATGGCCCTCCTTACCGCAGCTATAGCAAATACTCCGGAAAGGTCTTGCTGCGCCGCCTCCATATGAGCCACCACGAGTGGGCGTAGCACTTTGGAGATATTTCAGCTGATCTTCCAGCTCGGAGACCTAACGCTTCAAATCATAAGCCGTTGCAGCATCATGAGACGCCGCAAAATTCATAGGCGTCATTGTCTTTGCATTCGACTGCACACGACTATCAATATGCATGCATGTTAAGACTATGAACGTCCCACGTGTCGGTAATGAAGTGGTACTCTTTGCGGAGGCCCTTCACCAAAGACGTTATGACACGCCGGTCGTGGACATCCTCTCCAAAACGGGCAAATTGCCGTTGCAATCGAACTAACTGGTTCAGGTATAGGGCTAGGGATCAGCCATCGATGCATCGTCGATAGTATCATCATCACCTAGTGATAGTGCCATCGATGTGATAGGTTGCGACATCGAGATCGACACGATGGCAGTAGTGCTCGCATTAATGCCATCAATTATCAAAACAATTGTAAAATATTGATTATTTAAGCCCGATGTATCGATATACCATCCCAAATATCGATACATCGGCGATAATATCGGCTTAAATTGCCATCGATGTCAGCATCTCAAACTATCAACGCCATCAACATCGACAATCCAAGATATCAATACCATCAACATCGACGTTGCAAAATATCATTACCATCAACATCGACAAAATTCACTTGATCCCTAGCCTTATTCCGGTACTGAATGTTTGCTCTCGTTGTCCGCTTATGGCGTCTCCAAATTCTGCAATAACTCCGCAATACGGTAGGTACCATCGTCTTCATAATGGTCGACCAACATGGTCCATGCAGCCAGGCCGCACTTTTGGTCCGCTTGGCTAACATTCTCGATTGTAGAGAGAACGTCTTCCGAAATGGCGAGAGTTAGTAACGAGTCTAGGGCGACTTGTTGTTGTGTGGTAGCGAAGTCATCTCTTTGCATAAGCCCGACGGCATGGAAACGCTTCTTACACACATTAAGCTCTCGCCTATCTCTACCGAACCCGGTAAATTTTATGGACTCCATTTCAGGTGCGTCGAAAAACAGGAAAGTATCCACCAAGAGCAGCACCAAAGAACCTACCAAGTGGTTATTAAGAGTCGGTCAACACAGTTCAAAAGAGGAGAAGTCTGATCGCTGACGGACGGCGGAACTAGACGTCTGGAGTCTATACAGTCACGGTAAACATAATATGGACTCAGAAGGTCGACCGAGTGACGGTGCACCGGTGCTGTGGTACACTTTTCTAAGATGCCTCGCCGAAAATTTCAGGCAAATCTCCAAGGCTGACAAAAAAAGAGAAAAAAATAGCATGATAAGGTATCGGAGGTGAAGGAAGTTTCGGCAAGTGCCAAGCTAAAATGAAAGGACACAATTCCAACAAGACGTCTCGCGAGTCGGTGCTCACGGGCTCAAGGCTCCAAGCGGCACATGCAAATAATTATACTCTTTGAATGGCACTGAATGGCATCCCATCTTCAGCAAGTGCCTAACTCTTTGCTATCACATGAGTACATGACTCGCACTCACTATGTGGCGAGCACGCGCCAACTGCTATTCTGAACCCTTTGGTGATATCGAATGGCCAACAACTTGCCAATATCAACACAAGACTCTATTATATTGCCGATTGGCTTACCATAATCTTGTAGTGTTGACTTTACCACTCCCATCATGATAATACTCGTTCTACATAGGAGCATGGATGAGTAGCAACCTGATTACTACACAAGACCTTTTTGCTCAACAATTAATGGAACCCAATACCGTAAACCTTGTGCGATTAGAAGTTGAAGACTCGTGATAGGCGGGAGGCAACCTTGCGCAAAAGGGCGCAACATGTCAACAACATAATTTAATGGCCGTTGGTAGCTCGGCAACATAATAACATATTTAAATGCACAAATGGAGGGGTGGCTAGGCCCACCGTATGGTTGGGTTTTTGTGATGGAGCATCTAATACGTCCGTGGTTCCAAAATGTGGCACATCCTTTCTCCATTTTATCCGTGCATGAGTCATACTCTTATTATATGCACACATATATGTGCACTGATTCAATAAAAAAGTTCACGACAGTGTGGCCTTTAAAAAGTAGCCATTAGCTTAGCACTTTTGAGTACTTGAAGATCCATGCTTAATGTAATATGCTCAATGTGTCAAAAAAATGTCCTACACCTGTTGTAATAAATACGTACTGGTTGTTAGTGTGACTGTCCCATTGTGTGACTGTGCCTGTAACTGAGTATACTCTAGTTACCTTCGTTACTGAACGTGCTTGCACAGTTCAACAACACCCTTCCGCACACAGCTAAGCATTTGATTCATTAAGAATAGTCGCCGCAGTAACCTTTTTACAGAGCAAATAGCCCAGTAATACTAAAATGTACGTACAAACAAAATGGGGGAACCTTAAACAACACATCCAATCAGAACAGCTTAATTATGTGCTGGATTTAAAATCATCGCACCGCATTGTGTCGACCGAGGCTAAGGCTCAGATGCACAAAATGAACAGGAAAATCAATGCAAATGACATTAAAGATGCACGCGCGTATACATGCTTTTACCCACACACTTATTTCACGCAGTATTGAAAAAATAGGGGGTAGGGAGGCGGCAACCAGCTCGCCAGGAAGGGATGTCGCAAGGGCCAGTGCTTCCTATTTCGGTATATATAGGGCGGATGCCTCTAAGATTGTCGAATAAGTCGCATTGCATGGCAACTTATCTTGTCCTAATAAGGGCCACTGTGGGTTCGGTTTGATTGAAAATCTTGGGCAGTCCGTCGCCGGCGCTAAGCCTGAGCGGGGCGAAGTGACGCGCAGCCTGTCTACTCGACACCGCGACACCTTCTCATATATACTCGAAATACTTACACTAGCAAGTACTTCCTATCACCAGCCCCTCGTTTTCCAGAGGCGCTGGGCTCAGATAGCGGCCGCGTCTATTTTACCACGCCGCTTCCTGTTCCCGACGGGAGAGTGAGGGGAAGTTCAAACGTCGGCAGCCGCATTGTATCGGTGTGGGCACAGAATACTCTCTCTGACACTGAGCCATGGTAGCCCACTTCGCCAGGCAGGCTAAAACAGTCCACGTGGCGCAGGAAGCTGTGGCTCTGCGTTGTGCGCAGCTGTGACAGACGCGACACCTCCGCCGTGTGCCATTTCAGGTCGGTGACGGAGACGGTGAGTCCAGCGCCGTCCGCGGAAGATAGACCGCACGGAATGACCCAACCGTTCGACAGCGGCTTAAACGGCTTCACTTGTAGCTGGTGCTTCTCAAGCAGAGGGTGCGCGAGCAGCTTGCGCGCAGTGGGCCGCTGCCGAGGATCCTTCATCAGCGTCAGCAGAATAAAGTCTCTGCTCGAGCCACAACATCAGGAAACATCAGCATGTATGTTATTGCTCCCCTTCAAAACTATATTTCCATTATACGTCGCCTTTGCAGCAGTATCCTTGACCAACGTCCCTCTAGATAAGTGCACTATTGACATCGACCGGATGATCCTGTCTTTCATGAATGATTGTTATCATTGCTGCAGAGCGCCAAATGGACGAGTTTGTCAACATCCGGATGTTTAATGTCCAAATTACATCGCGTGAGCAGCTTAGAAGCACTAACCATGCGACCCTCTGCCGTGCATTGAACCTCAAAAGCCTGATGACGTATATTTCATGCTAATTGATTCATCCCGTTGAAGAGCCCTTTCCATTATGTGCATGCAGGGCCGTCAAATTGCGAACGGCTCGCACCGAGCGCGTGCTTTTTAGCGATATGGGCACGAATTCGTTCATATTCCAGGCGACAGGAGTATATATATCAACACCTAAGCAAGTCTATCTAGCACAGGAACACACCATTCAGCGCGCGAGTGATAGGGCCCGTGCCGCATTCACTATATCAAGCAGATTGTGGGAGGGTAAACAAGGAACGCAAATTGATTTACATGTGCGAGAGTGAACATAAATATTCCACAAAAAGTGTGGATATTACTCTTCATGTTGAAAAGGTTATCGCACCCATTGTATCACAGGCACACACACACACACACACACACACACACACACACACACACACACACACACACACACACACACACACACACACACACACAGCCTTGAAAAACAAAGTATTTATCACTTAGCCATGCTCAAGGATTCACAGACGATGGCAAAGGGTATCACCTGGCTTCGGGTGAGACATAGAGTGGCAGAAAGGGCTCTTTCCCTGTGATCCTCCCCATCGTCTCCGCCCTGCGCAGCAGCAGCCGCCAGACAAACTCAGCACCATCCACATCCATAAGCGTTGTTTCAAAGTTCCGCGACAGCAGTCCATCCAACTACGCAATGCATTAATTCACGACTAGGAAGCAGAAGCAGTAGTCACATCCGAATCGCCGCCCTTACCTCGTCCCCCCTTCAAACGGCGTCGACCCAGCCAAAAGCTCATACAACAGAATTCCAACGCTCCAAACATCCGCCTGCGCAGCACAATCACAATATCAACAACCTTAACGAGACTGGTCTCGTCGCCTTTACACGACATGTAAAAGGAAGCATCCATAAA
Source organism: Tetraselmis chui (assembly GCA_026401115.1). Classification (NCBI taxonomy): domain Eukaryota; kingdom Viridiplantae; phylum Chlorophyta; class Chlorodendrophyceae; order Chlorodendrales; family Chlorodendraceae; genus Tetraselmis; species Tetraselmis chui. The sequence goes on from JAPMLY010000123.1 coordinate 74,985, forward strand.
ACATATGTCGCTGTGTATGAAGAGAAACAATGTAACCAAATTTCAGTTTCGGAAAGGGAGGTGGTGTCGTGGAAGGGATAAAAGGGGCGCGTGATGCTTGTCTCCACCTTTGTGGTGTAAGCTGGCCTCCCTAGGTACCCTCTCCTCTGCGATGTGGGGTCGTCGCTGGCAACAACCACCTGCGTCATGGCCACACAACAAAAGAATGGGGGCATGAAAAAAAATGTTATTTAGGGTGAAATGAGGAATCGGCATCCAGCACGCCTGCCGTCCTCAACGAGTGTTAAGCATTTATCTCTGCTGAAGGTACGTCATCGAATGGCTCTACCTCGGGCGCCATGTACTCGTAGGTGCCTACGCGAGAGGTGGGACACTCCTGGTTGACGTTGATGCAGAGCCCGAAATCTGCGAGTCTGCGCGGACAGGGCATCAACAATGCGGTGGGGGCGTTTAGTGACACGGCGTGTAGGGCAGTGGTGATGTGGGGCAGACAGGTGCGGAAATAGTTGGGTGGCGAAGAACATAGAGACTGACGTGTTGTGATTTCACATCGTGTTACCATCGGTATCAGAGTGGCAGGCCACTGTCAGGGGTAGGTGAGCTACTGAAAAGGGGAAGGGGGGGCGCTTGAATGGTCACCTTATTTCGTCATTCTCCATCAGGATGTTCTCCGGCTTGATGTCACGGTGGAGGATGCCCTGTCAGGGTCAATGCGCGCGGGCTAAGAAAGGGACGGAGCTGCTCAACAACAGGCGCTGCTTATTTGGTAGGCAAGCCCAACCACGAAGCTCATCGCTCGCGGCCACGCACACTGAGGCCTCTGTAAGTTTCAGCACTTCCTCCGATCACTGAATAAAATATCCATCGGGTTCGGTGTAAGCAATGTCCTCGTTAGGGCTTGTAGTCGAGTTTAGAATGATGCCTTCCCAGGACTTTACAGAGTTCCGCACGCCAACGTGTACTAGAGGGAGTGGCGCAGTCAGGTGTAACAAAATATGGAGAAGCAAAGGGAGAAGGTTTGGCTGTGGCGACTGATGAAAACGGAAGGCTCCAAACTTCGAAACCTGAGTTGACCCTAACCTTTCCAACCATGTAGCAGAAAATCAAGTGTTCAGAATGAGCCCCCCGTCACTTCCTAAACAACCGAAAATGCTGGTTTGCATTCGAAAACATGTATCAAATGCCTTGCAAATTTTGTGTGTTGTTTGCTGTCTGTGTGCGTGCAAACATGTGTGTCGGGGTTTTTTCGTGTTGGCTTTTGTCTTTGGTAGCTTGTTTCTTATTTGCTTGTGTATATGTATATGTACATGTGTGTGTGTGTGTGTGTGTGTGTATAAAAGAGAGAGAGAGAGAGAGAGGAGAGACGGAGAGAGATATAGAGAGAGAGAGAGAGATAGAGAGAGAGAAGGAGAGAGAAGAGGAGAGAGAGAGAGTGTGTGTGTCTATTTTTTGTTTGATCGCCTTTCTTGTTGTTTGTTTGTTTGTTTGTGTTTGTTTGTTTGTTTGTTTGTTTGTTTTTTTCGTTCGTTACGCTCCTTGTCTTGCCTTTTATCTATGTTGTTTGTTTCGTGGTATGCCGGTCTGTCTGTCTGTCCGTCCGTCCGTCTGTCTGTCTTTCTGTTCGCTTGTCTTGTGTTCATGGCTGTGTGGAGTGCTGACTGCCGCACTCCCCGGATCATGTCATGGGATACGATACAGGTGGCCTTGTAAAACAGCGCTAATAACGACACGACGAACCTTGTCCCATCAAGCCGGTGACAACAACGAATGGTCACAGCAGGATGAGGGAATTAGGCTCGTGGACAGGGGATAAAGAGCGACGAGAACCAAGAGGGGCAAGAGTGGCAAGAGGGTCACGAATCGGCGAGTCGGCAGAAAACTACAAAATCAAGTTGTTGCGCCTATCTCTGTACGGGCACTTTCTCTCGAAGGGGAGTCGTAGAATAGGGAGCTGTCCGACGGTCTCACCATGTCGTGCAGCCGGCTCAGAGTCTCGATCAGCGGCTGGAGAATAGTCGTGACAATCTTCTCCTCTGACATAACTCGATTGCTCTCCTCCAGCACCATAAGAAGGTCACCCTGCCATACATTCGTACTTCAATACACAGTGCACGCGTTGCCTACGGTACAGGTTTGCTGCGATGGGGGCCTCACGTCAGATTTCCATATTCAGCTGAGGCTCTTTTTATCGGCACGCAAGGTTTCTTTTATGCGGATATGCCATAATACGCCGGAAACAGGTAAGTCGGCAACGCCCTGACTGACCTGCGACGCGTATGCCATGACCAAATACAGACCGTGGGAGTCCTCGAAGGCGGCGTACTGCGAACAGGCGAAACATGGGAAGCACTTGTCAAGAAAAGATATATGGCCGACGATAATTGAGATACATGTTTCGCTACTAATAGATACTTGTTGATGCGGAAGATGTGGCATTTGCTCCGCGAATTAAATTATTGACGGCAACCGCTCAGACAGTCTCTTTGATTATTGGTCTCATTAGATTGATTCCCACCAGATCAATGACGTTTGGCAGGTGCGAGCTTGCGCCGTGGTTGCAAACCTCCCGCATCACTTGCGCGTAGCGCTTCAGCGTCAACTTGCTTCGGTAGTACGCCTTCAGCACCACTAAGAGCCCGCTGTGCGTACAGCGGGCGGATATCAGAATGCACGCGCCTGTGTCCATCAAGATACAGCGAGGCTCGAAGTCTTTTATGTGCCTGCGTTTGCAATATTTCAGTCGCTACGAGCGTTAGCAACAATCCGGTACGACACGCAAATAACCTGCATCACTGCTATAGCAATACGCGGAATGAGGTATCGCTATAGCCCTATCATAACATCTAAACCACGGAGCTCTCGAAACAAGCAAAATGACAGTGACTTTAGCCGTCGTTGGCCTATGTCGCACTACTGGTCGACGAGCTAAGTGATATCATTTGCAAAAGATTCGCGGGCCTCTTATTTACTCATCCCGCCGGTAATAAATTATAGGTTCATTATTGCCGAGTACGGCCGACTTATGTTGCATGAAAGATGACAGTAGTAACCGCACAACCAACAAAATCATGTTGTTCGGAGCCTGCAACGATCCCTGCGCTCCTTGGATGCTTATGCTATGGCCCTACTACGCGAGCTCGAGGTAAGTAGCCTTCGTCAGGTTTGGGGATTTTTTGTCACAGGATTGACGATATGACGCACTGACTTCGTGTCGTCGTTTCTATATTTGCGATTTGACTTACCAAAGGGTTCGTGATTTCAACAGTGGGAGTGGACACGCATCGCTTACAAACAGCAGGGACGACTCCACGGCGTTACTCCAGGGTACCCTGGTCGAGACACACAGCAAACATCCCATATGAAACAAGTTGTTGCGGCGACACGAAACCAAAAAATATACGAAACAAATTCGGACACGAGAGACAACCAAACAACTCTCGCGTGGCGACGACGGATCCCTGAGACAGGGAGCACACACAGTACTAAAAAAAAAACTAGAAGCAGCTTCTCACGTCTGATCTTTATCAGCGCTATGACTAGTTCCGTAGTCGGTCTTCAAAGGATCTATTACGAGTATATTTGCCTCCCTAGCTCTTGCGTTTTTCTCACCTGCACGTTGCAGCCTTCGCCTCGTCCACGGAAGCTCCGGCACCGTCTTGTGCCTGGGAAGGTAGCAAGTTGTTCATTGTTTTTTGTTTTGTTTCAGCTGCCGGGCGTTTTCCAGAGAGACTTTGCTGCCTCATTGCTCTAATTTTCAATGTACCGCTGATGCCACCGCTGCTGTTGGAATCCGCCTCCGAGTTCGACCAGCCAGCCGGAGGTATTCCAGTAACGGACATCACACCCTCGACGCGTTTAGCCTTTGCCGGCTCCACGAATGTCTTTAACCTCCCTGAAGTGCCATGAGAAATATCAACTCACTTGAAGCCACGTATTGAGTTCGTGGCGAGTTGTAATCCCAACCTGATATAGTGCATTCGTCTAACACTACCGAATCTCGGGTTTATTTATTTTATCAACATTCCTGTCGATGTTACACTTGACGACAGGCTCTGTTAGACGAATACAGGGTCGCCTACCACGCAATTCTTGAAGGGTACGTATATCGGCGCATTATTGGAGGGACGAGACAGCGATAGCAATAGGTCGCGATACGCAACTCACCCTGCTGTTTGTCGTCCTCCGGAGATAAGCTCGGAACTCCCCGGCGTCTCACGGCTGTGGAGCGCTTTCGTAGAAACGGCAGGCAACTAGAAATCGCACCGGCCTCCGAGAACACGGCTGTCCCATTCATCTCGTCCCCATCAAGCTCGACATGAGCCAATGTTGATGCGATCAGCGGGCCCTTGAAGCTGGCCATGATAAAGCGGCTGCTTGGCGGCGACTTCAGCCTCTGCGATACAAGGATATGCTGGACCTGCTGGTGATGGAACCTCGAGGAAGCCGCGACCGCGGAGTATCGCCTTATTTGGGGTCGTATGTAGCAATTATGCGAAATTCAAGATCTATACCGGTGATATCGGAAAGGACCAGCGGCCGAAATGTCATCATGAAGATTTCCATCCGTATCGCTTATCTGCGGACAGCCTGTTTTCACCTTTTATTTTACACTTTCTTGCACATTGACGGTCGTTGCTGATTTTAGGCTTTTTTGGCGATTCCCGCTTCGCATCGTGGGTAGCGCGCATTTGCACTTTCTTTATTATTGAAACTCGATACCCGATCCAGCTGTCTTCGTGTCTCGCGTTTCTTACAATTCAGGATTTCTCAGCTGTCCGCAGCATTAATCTTTGCAGTCCGCTGTCCAAATAGCTGTCCTAATAGCTGTCCTCAAAGCTGTCATTTAATAAAGAATTACAAATGATCTGCTGGACACTGTAATCGCCCCTCGGCATCATTGTGAGACGCTGCGCGATTTTATTTCCATGAATGTCAACGTGTTTTCCTGACAGACATAGGAATATGAGCTTCATGTGGTTGATTTATCAGTGCTTGTCTCACCCCCTGTCACTCTACTCGAATGAAAATTGTCCGGGAGGCAAACATCAGATTCTTACCAACATGTTAATAATAATATAGCAACACAAAAAATTGAAAACGCTACTTTTCAAACCGTTTTCGTGTACGCTTATGTTTATGCGTAGCTCGCCGCCCGGTTGAGCTGCTTTTCTTTGCTGACAATGTTGTGACCAGGGCGTATTTTCGCGTCAGTTGTTATTGTCGTGTTATCGCCGTTTACTTGTTATCGTCGTTGATTATTTCTTTGCATTTGGCCCATTCCCAGTGGCTCTCAATTTACAGTTTAATCCACCGCTTCCTTTGTCGGTAGTAATTAAAAGCTGGCGACATCAAACTAGAATATCACCTCGGTGGTTGGTTTCGCTGTTGCTTCAGGGCCCTCCCGTCACCCCCATCCCAGATTCATAATTGCTGCTCTGTCCTATCTGAAGCTTTTTTCAATTTGAATCGGGGTCGCGATATTTTCATGAAACTGGACATTGCATGGCACCATACATTTCAACATAAATCTGCGTCGTTTGCTTTCATGATGTGCGCTTTATTTGCAGCTATGCGTACCTGTGTGTCGCTCTCACGTGTCATATTGCATTCGTGCCATCATTACAAAGCCCTTCATTCATTTCATATTTTGAAATTTGGCCTTCCTGCGAGTTGCTATGAAATAACAAGAACGCCTAACTAATTCGTCAGCTCTGCTGACATCATCAAGCCAGAACTGGATTCAATCGCTAGACCCCGAAAAGCTATAATATGAGCTGTCATACTTTCAGAGGCACTTTGTGGTGTTATTGATAGTTCGCGTCGGTCCTCATCGGATGTTGGGATATTGTATGCTGTCATAGTAAGTATTGGTTTCCCGACTACGCGCGCGCGCGCGCGCGCGTGTGTGTGTGTGTGTGTGTGTGTGTGTGTGTGTGTGTGTGTGTGTGTGTGTGTGTGTGTGTGTGTGTGTGTGTGTGTGTGTGTGTGTGTATGTGTGTGTGTGTGTGTGTGTGTGTGTGTGTGTATGTGTGTGTGTGTGCGTGCGTATGTGAGCGTGTGAGTGTACGTTCGGTGTGTGTGAGTGTGAGTGTGAGTGTGAGTGTGTGAGAGAGAGTGTGAGTGCGTGAGTAAGTGAGTGAGTGAGTGAGAGTGTGCGTGCGTTCGTGCGCGCGCGCGCGCGTGTGTGTGTACGTGTGTGCGTGTGTTTCTTTGTGTCGATGAGTGTTTGCGTCTGTGTGTGCACGGGTGATAATTGTTTCTGCGCATTTGTTTGCTTATTTCTGTGTATAAGTATTCAACGAAATAGATTTATGTCCACTGTAAGGCTGTTTCGTACCTCTGCCAATTCACTATGTGTTTGTATTCCCTGACTCTAAAATGCGTATCCAAAGCTTCCTGTTATTCCACATGCACATCAACATGTCTCAAATGATGTAAGTAAATGCTTATATCCAAATATGAGCACTGCATGATATGTTTCGTGAACTATGCACTGTCCGATTTCGCCGCACCTCCTGCTGCAGCGCTACGGCTGCTGTAGTTCTTCCGCCACAAACTTTATCTTATCCGCATCTCATTGATACAGATGACAGGCAGGCGCCTGAAAAGTGGTCTCGAAGCCAAATCATTGCAGCGTGATGGTACGTCGTGCGGTTCTCATAATTAGAAATGTCGGCAATATCGATGGCCAATTACACATTGATTCTGTTCAGTAGTACGGGTGAGAACGGCAACTATTTGGATGGCCGGTGGATATGGGTGCGGGCCTGGATACTATTTAATTTTCTTACAAGAAAAGGCAGCGGAGACCACCAAGCAAAAAAAGAAAAGAGGAAAACACCTAAGCCCGAGGAACAGGAAGGCATGCCGTAGCATCGGCACTGCTGACTCTGGATAGTTATTGTATCTTTATTAGCTACACATCGAATAATCGCTTGCATGTGCTGTCTACCTCGCAATGCTACGGGCAGCTGTGCCTGTGCCTTTCTTTGAGCGCAGGATACAACAGACGGAAATTTTACGTTGTTCATCTTGTAATCAAAAATTCATTTGCGCGTGGGTATTGCAGCTTTTAAGGAATAGATCTCACAACGGAATTATTTCGCTTCATTTTATGGTACGGGTATGATATACATTGATCTTCTTCTATGGGTAGCGTGTGCTGGTGAGCACACTTGCCTAACAGTAATGGTTTTGACAGTGTGTTGATTGTGGTCGATCAGCTTACTCAAAAGGCCCATTCTTTGCCGTGTCCAGAGAGCGTATCAGTAGAGGAAACTACCAGTTTGTTTTTTTATTGAGTCTAATAATTACTTGGACCACCCCGAGTGTTGGCCAGTGATCGCGGTCCGAAATTCGTCTTTGGCTAATGAGAGACTCTTTGGAGACGCCTGGGGACGCGATTCAACATCTTTCCAGCAAAGACGGACGGCCTTTCGGAGCGCGTCAACAACACGTTTCAGCAAGACATCAACTATTGTGATGCTTTTGTTGCTATGGTGGATCAGACTAGACAACCATGTTTGTTTGCACTAGCATCCCGTTGCCTAGCGCTTATGTACAAGGCAGCTATTTGCCATCCTAGTATTTAGTGTTATGCTATTAGCGGTACTCTATTCCCTACTAGTGGCGGTCGACCGGCCGTGCTGGTGCCTTCGCCGGCCGCCATCTCTTTCTTCTCACTCCTCTAGTCACCACAGCCGGCCCCCTTGTGGGGCCGTCATGACCTACGTGCAACTATCCGTCCCCGATTCCGACAAGTTATGGGCCCTCCACCAAGTTACACTAGAGAAGAGCGTGTGTAAAGCGCTCGGCGCCACGCTAGTCCTACCTACTCCCACGTAAAAAAAGAGTAGAGCGTGTGTAAAGCGCTCGGCGCCACGCTTGTAATTCATTGCCCAACCGACACCACGCTTCGGGTTATGGGCCCTCCGCCAAGTTACACTAGAGAAGAGCGTGTGTAAAGCGCTCGGCGCCACGCTAGTCCTACCTACTCCCACGTAAAAAAAGAGTAGAGCGTGTGTAAAGCGCTCGGCGCAACGCTTGTAATTCATTGCCCAACCGACACCACGCTTCGCCTTCGAGCTGGTTGTCCGCGACTGTCCTACCACCTCCCACGTAAAAAAGAGAAGAGCGTGTGTAAAGCGCTCGGCGCCACGCTCGCCCCACCAAGCTTTCAGACTCACCTAGCCTACCGATGCTCTCGACCGGATCTGGTTGTTTAAAAACCGACCCGCGAAAATTCGGCCCGTGCGCACTTTAATTAGTACTATTCCGTTTTTCCTCGGGTGGAATTTGCGTACAACACCACCCGTGCACTCGGAATTGAGCACACTCACTTCGAGGTTGCTTTTGGTTTCTCGCCCGAGGAGCATGTTGATCCAATGTTCAGCATGCGACCGTCGATTCCAGTTTCGCAAGACGCTATTGAGAGCTTAAGATTGTTACTGCAAGAGTTACATGTTGTAGGACGTATGTATAGTGTTGTTGCTGCACAAAATTGAAATGCGAGCTCGTACATAATCGTCTACAACGCCGCGCTTCGCTCGAGGAGACAATGTGACACTCGTTGCAAAGAATTGTTTCATGCGAGGACAACCGAACCGGATGGAAGCTACGCGATCGACATCTTTGACCTTTTACTGTCAAAGAACATATTGGGAAACAATAAAGTTACAAACTACGGTTACTAGCGACAGTTCGTTTACACCCTTGTTTCACGTCAACAACCTAAGACCATGCTCTATTGCTTCACGCCGTCCTAATGTCCCGGTCACAACGCCAGAAGATGACGACGACGAGGTTGATGTTTCGCACATCTCCGTTGTGTGCATTCAGTCACTACAAGGTTGACGAGGAAAATATTTGCTCTCCATGACGCAATTCAGTGATGACGACATTCCACATGTCTGGCACCGGTTGAACGAGGTACACCGTTCAATGGCGTTACAACAATTTCTGGAGACGCCCCAATGGCACAAGTTTGCCAAGACTTATGCGTACATTGACTCCATGCACGCTCATCCATCGCGCGTCCCTGAATCCTAGTAGCCGCTTCAATAAAGGAGCCAAGATTACCTCGGAGGTTGGCATTTCGGCTAGCCTCATTGAAATGTCAAGAGGGGGGGTACGAGTGTGACGAGTACTGTCATATAAAAGTACACTACATGAATTTGTACATGTACTCGTTTGGAGAAAAAATAGAAATTCAAAATTAGATTTGTTTAACAACAAGCACCAATAAATCGGAAAGAGCTATCCCAAGGCGTATATTGCCATATTGTTCTAAGGAATTGGGTTTTCCGCCGGGGAACTTACTTGTCCATCACTCTCCGTCGGCAAAAACAACATAGTACATGTCATGCAGGGACACACATTATCTATCGCTACGATGAGAAAATAAAATACGATGTCGCTATCTCTACGATACACGGCCCGCTCCCGCCGCTCTAGGGAGCTTATCATCCTTGTTAGCCAACATGTGCAGGTCGAGTCAAACTTATTTGACCCAGGCTGATATGCGACTCCGGTCGTGCCGGAGTTTGGGAGAGACATGCAAATGCCCCCTCGCTCATGTCGTCGAAGGCCCCGATTTGATCCATGCACACCCTCGTCCGTGAAATAGCCGCTCCCCCCGTCGCATCCCTCCTCCTAGCATAGGCTTTCCCCTCATTTCAAGATAGGGGGGAGAAAACCATAGCCACAAATGGTTGCCGTCTATCGCTCCTCCCGTCGCGTTGGTCATGTCTTGGTCGGATGCGAGCTGTTTCCGGCACCGGTTGATCCGTACAATACCGCATCTACCCTCCCCTTGTGGTTTACGCTGCAAGGGGGCCGCCTATATGGGCGGCGTGCTTTCGCGATAAACCTAGCAAACTGCTTGAGGCACTCAAGTCCATGATGGGTACCCACAAGGGGCGAGAAGATGGGTGGGAAAGTTATATCGAGGCTCCGACCTCAAAGATGCCGGGTACGGACGTTGTACCCAAAACCCTCCGTACATTTGTTCCGACGGCGGCCGATCTAATATCAGCGCCGCCAAACCGTGTCGCTCCTCTCGCCGCGGTTGTCCTCCTCGATGCATGTGTCGAGCTCCACCCCCCTGGATGGGTATGCTCGACCTCAATAGCGCTCGTCGACGTCGAGCGAGAGCCCTTTCCTAGCGATGCTTCCCGGTTGTCCGTCCGTACCCTTCTCGCCATACTTTTTTCATAGGCACCGCCCCCGCTTTCTTATCAAGAGATTGTCTTGGAGATTTCAGTCGCAAAAAAAACATATCGGACTCGTCGAGCGGGAGATCTTAGTGATGAAGCTCGGATATTATGACTTCAAAAACCCTCCATTCATGGCCTCCCGACAGCTTTTGATCACGCCGATCGCAGCTGCCGGTACCTCGTTTAGCCCCCTACCGTGCCATGCATGGCACGGCTCGAGGGCTACTTGCGCCCACCGCGTGGAGGTAGAGGTAGGTGCCGACGGGCCTGCGAGCGCACCACCCGCCGGGGCCACCGCCGCTACGCCGCCGGCGGGCGCCATCGTTACTAATTTGATTCGTGACTTTCCATCGGAAGGACGTACCACGCGGTTACGTCGCCACTGCAATTTAGCGAGGGTATTACTTCGTATGTATTGTACTACTAGTACTTTCCAATACATTGTACACACAATAAAATTGAACATGTTACACGACGCGCTGTCTGAATTCCCAAGGCAAACTATCTACGTCGGTACTATGTTAAGACCTTTACGAGAGCCATAACGTCTAGCACGAGAACCGCGCGAGGAGGCGCAAGCTAGCTAGGCTAGAGCAATTAAGCCTAGTGCACTGGAGGGAGGTGACATACACATGAATAATTTAATGTTCACTTACGTTCTATTGTTAACTCAGTACTAAATATTAAGACATCATCCATCTCTCTCCATGTGCACTTCCACATCCTATGGTAGCAAAAAGTTAGCAAAATAATATTTGTGTCGGTACTTCACATAAAAGGCAAACTGACACATCTTAGTACACACATTATTTTTTAAATCTTATTTAAATTAAGACATTTTCAAGCTTTCAAATTACGCGTAGTTACCGGACCACGCCGTGCACGCCCTCTAGCTACCGTGCGAGGTTGGGCAAGGGTGCATTTCAACCTACGTCTACCACGCACATTGGGGGGGGGGGGGGGGGGGGGGGTGGATACGTGAACGCGTGTACACCCCCTTCGGGAATGCCGCCGACAAGCACCCAATTGAAATATAAACCGGATTAGTACATGTCTATACTAATGCTATCCTAGGGCCCTCGCATGTGCTCGTGAACATGCGGCTTTTGTTGGGGATGAGATATGTAGTGTTATCCTTAATTACCCCACTCAAATTCACTGTTCGAATCCGAGTAGGGTGTATTCGTGTTAATCCCCGGCAATGAGGAGGACTGAAAAAAAAAAAACGCATGATTCGTGTCAGTCCCCTAACATCATCATCATCATGGAATCGTTAAATCAATCTTATTGAATAGCTTAACCTACACTCAACTGATATTGTGTAACTTGATAATTGTCCTAGTACCCTACCGCTACCCACTATGGCTAGGCACGCCGAAAATTAGAGAGTGCGAGCCCGGGTAAGAGCGGAGGCACGCACTCGAAGTAAGGCTGCTCGATGGACGCGCAAATGGAGGAAAGAGGGCACGGTCGCTTGTTAGTTTCCCAAGAATTGGTACCAGGGGACCACACAAGTAAATGTCAAGGAAACGGCGGGATACACTTGTTAGCGCGGCAGTAGGAGCGCTACCTTTTACTATCTTACTTTCTCGGTCCTCCCCACTTGCCCTCGAGGGGACGGTGGACTTGGACAAGGAGGAAAGTCGCGATGGGAAGAGCGACACCGACCTTCGGACGGGGCGGTCGGGATGCGACGGCGGGAACACGTATAGATCAGAAAATAATAAATACCTGGATACGGGTATGTTTTAGACGGTATCGTTACTGCCATTGGAGAGGTTGGGATTAGTGGTTCACGGTCTACCTCACGCTTAGAAGTCCAACAACAAGTTGAGCATAGCAAAAGGGGGGGGCCAGAGACTCCAGCCGGTTTTACTGGTATTGGAGTAAAATATTTCAATTTCAATTTCAATTTGCGACGGCGGGATCGACGAGGTATCACGTGAGGAGATTGTTCCCGCTCGTATTTTCCCTCCGATCTCCGGCAAGACGTAAGTCAAGCGGGAACTAGATTAGGATGCCACGTCTCCCCTCTCGAGCGCCGTCTCGCCTAGGCTAGTCGGCATCCCGGTTCGGTGGGAGCACGCGGTGCATCGCGAAGGTCGAGCGACAATAGTTTCATTTAGCATTTCTTGACAAGTGAATTTAGTTTTAAATCTATTTGTCTCGTTTACAAACTATGTGTGTTGTTAGTGTTTAGGATGGGGGGACTGTGGCAATTACTCTTGTTGCTCACAGTTTTTAAGCTCTAAAGAACATCGACACGCACTGACGGGAGAGAGGTGTGTCGATAGGTGTACATGGTCGAAGAGTGCCCGGCTCAATTGTTCTCCTAAGTGTCCGAAATGGCAGAATATTTGATGGCCGTTAGATAGGCAGTGTTAGCACTAGCATCCCGTTGCCTAGTACTTATGTACAATGTAGCTATTTGTCATCCTAGTACTTAGTGTTGTGCTATTAGCGGTACTCTATTCCCTATTAGTGGCGGTCGGCCGGCCATGCCGGTGCCTTCGCCGGCCGCCATCTCTCTCCTCACACTTCTCTAGTCACCACAGCCGGCCCCCTTGTGGGGCCGGCACGACCTCCGTGTAACTATCCGTTCCCAATTCTAACAGGTTATGGGCCCTCCGCCAAGTTACACTAGAGAAGAGCGTGTGTAAAGCGCTCGGCGCCACGCTAGTCCTACCTACTCCCACGTAAAAAAGAGTAGAGCGTGTGTAAAGCGCTCGGCGCCACGCTAGTAATTCATCGTCCAACCGACCCCACGCTTCGCCTTCGAGCTGGTTGTCCGCGACTGTCCTACCACCTCCACCGTAAAAAGGAGAAGAGCGTGTGTAAAGCGCTTGGCGCCACGCTCGCCCCACCCAGCTTTCAGTCTTACCTAGCCTTCAGCCTACCGATGCTCTCGACCGGATCTGGTTTTTTAAGACCGACCCGCGAAAATTCGGGCCGTGCATACTTTAATTAGTACTGTTATTGTTTTTTTCCCGAGGCAACGCCGCAACGCTCGCCTAACTTAGCGAGGAGCTTAACTTTCCCACGCCGAAAGGAGGGAGTCAACACAAGCGCCCGTCTATGTTTTTACGTGCCTACACGCTCCTAACGGCCTTGTTGGCTTTGCTTCTTCCTCGCCGGTCGCTCTCATGCGTCGGCTAATTCGCCCGTGGACAGTTTTTCCCGCTACATGTCAGAATTAGTACATTACGCAGTACATTTGGGACCCCTTCTTATCGCTAACTCGCCGGTAGCGGAACGTTCTTGTGAGCGCATGTCGATACACCTACCCGGCATGAGACACACGCTACAAGCACTACACCTTCGACCAAGATGGCACCTTCCTCGACGCAAGCTAGGACGACGCCAAGACCTCGGCTACCTTGAGGGGGGGTGTTAGCACTAGTATCCCGTTGCCTAGTACTTATGTACAAGATAGCTATTTGTCATCCTAGTACTTAGAGTTATGCTATTAGCGGTACTCTATTCCCTACTAGTGGCGGTCGGCCGGCCATTCCGGTGCCTTCGCCGGCCGCCATCTCTCTCTTCCCACTTCTCTAGTCACCACAACCGGCCCCCTTGTGGGGCCGGCACGACCTCCGTGTAACTATCCGTTCCCAATTCTAACTCGATTTAGTTTGCCGATATTGTTGTAATGCAATTTCAACTTCATCATAAGGCTACTACCGGGAAGTGGGGAGTCATGTGATTTCATGAGCTTACGAGCTTCATGGGATTTAGAGTATTGCATGATCAGAATTTCTTGGCTTCGTGGCGTTTCAAGGCCGCCCTCGGCGTCCGTGGTGCACATGCCAACAATGAGTGGCGAGGATTACTTGTTGGTGAAATTACTTATTTCCCACCTTATTGCATGCGTGACATTTGTGGCCACAATTCTATCAACTTCCGATATTGGCCGCAAGCTGGCGGTGGCATTTGAAATTTGAAATTGTTCACAACATGTGCCGGCAAAATGGACCGACTGCTCTTTCTCGGGCCACTCTACTTCACCATTCATGACTTATTAGCAAGTTGGGCCCGGGTCTCTTCGACCATGTACACCTATCGACACACCTATCTGCAATGTGGGTCGATGTGCCTCGGGAGTTAAAAAACTGTAAGCAACAACAGTAATTGCCACAGTGCCCCCGCCTAAGCAGTAACAGCGTAATAATTTTGTAATCAATATCTAATGATAAATCCACTTGTCGATAGATGCAAAACTAAGCTACTGCTCGACCTTCACGATGCACGGCCCGCTCCTACCGAACCGGGATGCCGACCGGCCTAGGCCGGTCGGCGTTCGGGAGGGACGACGGGCCAGCCTAATCTAGCTCCCGCGTGACTTCGGTCTTGCCGAAGGTAGGAGGGGAAAGGCTGGCAAAAAACCCCTCCTCGCGCGGTCGCTCGTCGATCCCGCCGCCCCATCCCGTAAACCCCGCCCCATGGTCGTGCCGCGTCCACCGACGCGACGGTCCTCCTTGTCGAGGTCCCCCGTCACCTCGAGGACAGGTGGGGGGGGACCGAGACACACAAACATAGAAAAAACTAGCGCTCCTGCCTCCGCGCCTGAATCTTCCCCGCTCATTTCCCCGGTTTTTTTCTCTGTCTGGTACCCGGGTACCTGTCGGTTTTCCGGCCTGTGGCCGTACCCTCCCCCCTCTGATCGCGCGTCCACCGAGCAGCCTGTGCTTGAGCGGGGGCCTCCGCGCTCACCCGGGCCCACGCTCAAGGAATCCTAGGATTAAGAAGGTCTTTCGGGGTAGTGGGTGTCGATGGGGGGGGGGGGGGGGGGGGGGGGGGGGGGGGGGGGGGGGGCAGTTCACCGTAGCCGGATCTGGCGGGCCGCGGGCGCCCGGAATTAAACAAAACCCTCCGTGCCGGGTTTTCTGGCGGCGAGGACCCTTTGTCGCTCCTCCCGTCGCGACCGTCCTCCTTGTCGCCCCAGCTAACTCCCCCCCCCCCGGGAGATGACGCTTGTCGACGTAGCGGCTCGCTAGTGAGCGCCCTACCCTGGTGCTGCTCCCCAACTAGCTCGACGCCGGGTACGGACATTATTTTAGTTTCCGAAAAAAACCCTCTGTACATGGCTTTCCGGCGGCGGTTGATCCTGAGGATCGCCGCCGCCTCACATAGCCGCTCCTCCGTCTGCGACTGGCCACCGGCATGTGCCATGTCTTGCCTCACCCCTCGGCAAGGTTTGACTGGCACAGGGTTGGTCGACGGCTAGCGAGCGCCCTTTCCTGGCGCTGCTTCCCGGCTGGCCACCACCAGCTCCAACACCCGCCTCCCACCGCTGATCCGGCCGTACCCTCCTCGCCATCAAACGTTGCCGTAGTACAGGCCCCACCCCTCAAAGTAAGGTTGTATTCATGAGTATCTGTATGTGAAAAAACATATCGGACGGGCCGAGCGGGAGATCTTGGTGCCGGTATCGCACAGAAAATATTTTTTCAAAAGCCCTTTGTACATGGCTTTCCCGACAGCTGCTGAACCTAAGGATCGAGCTGTCGGCCCTCTTAGCCCCCTGCCGTGCCAAGCGTGGCACGGCTACGGGGTTTCCAGCGCCCACCACGGGGAGGTGAGGGGATGCCGACGGACATGCGAGCGCACCCCCCTCCGGGGCCGCCGCCGCTGCGCCGCAGGCGGGCGCCGGCAAGTATTATCGCCCAACCACGCGTGAGAGGCTAGGCGCCAATGATTGACGTTTCCATTTATTGACCCTCGATGTCCTAACGAGGCGCCTCCCTTGCGGTTAGTTCTTTGGTAGTATCATGCCATCCAACCGTGTAAAGTCGCAAGATCCAATTCCCCGTTGTGCTTGAATTGCTCTCCACTTACTCAGTCCAAGTAACGGTGTAGTATTCCCCTTTTTTCCACTCGCACAATTCTGTGTCTGCACTCGTCTCTTTGGTTAAGTCCCGATGGGTGAACAGAGACCTACTTTCGTCCTCGTCACAAATGAGGGCCGCGAGTGAAGGCACATTTCGTATGCCCATCAAGTAGCCCCGATACAAGTGCCTACATGGGGCGAGCTACGATCGGCATCAACGTCATCGTACATAGTGCATGATGCCCAGTTGTTGCTGAGCACCATATACATAGTTTACATCTCACACCAGCTGTAGATCGTAAATTAGATAGGAAAATAATGACTAGTAGAAGATGAAAAGTCTATGGTGGATACATCTCGGAAGCTGTTACCTACAGAACTACTAGTTCGTCAAGCTGCTGCTGCCCAAGGCTTCCGGAGCGTCACCCCTCGCCGGACGTGCTCTTCGCTGAACACACATCGCTGGACGCACTTCCCTGTCTCGCAATTACACACGGGCGGCTCCTCCGCGAGCTTTGTAAACAACGCCAGCAGTACCGCCGCGTCAAGCGCCGCGTACTCCAGTTGTTCCGGACCCAAAGGGCGCGAGGACCAATCGGAGCACTGCTGCGCTTTGTTCAATCTTCGACCAAACAGCCGCTCGCACAGCTGGGACAGGCCCACTGCCTGTGGGAACTGTTTCGAGTGAGGGAAGGCGAGGGATAGCAAGGTACGAATCTCGACCGCAGCCGCGACTGCTCGGAAGCACGGCATGTGAGGGAAGGAGCGGGCCAGCTTTGCGAGATCACCCGCTATACCAAAGCCAACAAACGACAGCCTCGAGTCGTTGAAGACGGGCCGTAGCGCGGCGTCCACAGCCGCCTCTGCCTCGTCCATATCCGCATCGTATGGAAGCCAGGGTCGGCAGAGGAGCTGCAGGTCGAGAAGATACGCGGTCGTGGGCGTCGCGAGCTGTAGCAACGCCACCGAGCTCGCCTTACCCCCCTTCGGCCCAGGCAACCACTCGCAGTCGAGGCCAATACACGACGACACCGCGGCCTTCGTCGTGCAATGCGACGAGTACCCTACCGTCTCTCGCATAAGCGCCTCCCCAAGATCACGGACCACATATACAGACTCCACTACAACTACCCTACTTCCTCGCTTTGATTCCACACTAGACGAGTCACCGTCAAGTTTTTCGGTACCTATCACCGGCCAAACATCACGTAGCGCTAGTGGGTCCTTAGCAGCAGAAGTGTTATCGACTGAGGCGGGGGCTGAATACCCTTTCTTAGTCGAGCGGGAGCCATCACTAGACACGCCGCTGGGAGGATTTATCTGTCGAGCGCCACGGTCGTCGTCGTGGAGCGGCGATTGCGGCACCACCCTATAATTTTCCTGCAGCACCCTCACCTCTGACGTCACGACGTCGACGGTGGAGTTATCGCGCAGGTTGCTCACGCCGCGATCACCATTGACGCCGATACGACCAACCACGTGCACGAGCTGCCCAACCTTTAACTGCTTTATCGCTTCCGCCGCGCCCTCCAACCCCAATCGCTGCTTCGCGGTGCGTCCAATTATCAACTGCACTGCAACCGCGCCGCCGCCGCCGCCTCGCCACGCAAACTTGGGTGCACCGCTAGCGCAGGCACTGCCGGCGAGAAAAGGGGCGCACTGTTCAGGACATTCCGGATCAGGCGGGGGCACGATGTTGACGAAAGCCAGCGCACGACCAACACGGCGCTTCGACGTGACGATACCGACAAGGTGGCAATAGTTGGAGGCCGTGTTGAGGAACGGAAGAGTTGCGGGGCTGCTATCGACAGCGGTGGTGGGTTTGGTTTCTAGTTGTGCTGGTGTTCTGTTGTTCGCATTACGCGCCGCGCGCGCCTCCCTCGACGTAGGCCTGACGCTCTTCACCCCCTCTAACGGCAGCTCGTCGCAACCCGGCGCCCACCCATTCGCGGCGTCCAGCCCAAAGCGTGGGTCCAAGTCACCGTAAGACTTTCCGTCACTGTGTGTCTCGCGAAAATTTCGCCACTGTCGACCGCCCGCCTCCTGCGCCACCTCCGCACCTTCGATAGTCTCCAACGTCGCCTCACTCACGTGACTCACGGCGATACTTCGCGGCGTCTGTACATATGGGACAGAATAGTGTAAGTAAGACAATATATATATGATACAATAGCTGCGATGACAGGTATCGCAATGACGTACGCACAGTACCCGTATTCATCGTCCCAGTGCAGACTTCGTCCGTGTATAATATACCTTTACTGTGTTTAATTTAAAATATATGCTAAGTAGTCGTACGGGTACTCACTTGGCCCTTGTTATTGCAGATCAGTACATCCGCGCCTCGCTGCACTAGCAATGTCACCATCTCGTCACGACAGCGGGTGAGGGCGTAGAAGAGGGCCGTCTTGCCGTAATTGCCCTGCCCCGTGCTGTAAGCGTCAATATTCGCACCGGCATTAAGCAGCAAGCGGACGGTCTCCACCGACCCGCGCCACGCCGCGAGGTGCAGCGCCGTCTTCCCACTCGCGTCCGTCCCCGAGTTCAAAATCGCCGTCACCTCATCACCCACCCCTCCTAACATTTCGCACCGCTCGAGCAACGCCTGTACCTCCTCCGCCCCGTCCGCTTTCGTCGCAGCTTTACGAAGCGCAGCACCTGTGGGGAACCCCAAATCTACCTCCGCGCGACTATATCTCGATGACGTTGATGATGCCCTGCTCATCGCTTCCTTCTCGACTCCCTTCGCCTGACCCGCCACAAACCGAGTTTCATCTCTTTCCACCTTCCGACTCCGTTGCTCATTAAACGGCACCGATATCGCCGCCACAGTCGCGCCACCGTAGCGCACCAAATCACCGAGCCTTATCCGTAGTTCGTAGCCAGGAGACCCACCCCCGCCAAACACAACCGCGTCGTTATCATCCCCGCCTTGACGGGCCATCGTCGACGACCACAGTTCCTCGTCAACCACGGTGCGCATTCGTCGCGAGTGGCCTAATGGCGGCACGTTACCCATTTCGAACCCACTCACGTTCTCAGCCGCCTCGGCCCCCATCAGCCAAACACCCACCCCGACCTCCTCCTCCATTCGACCGTTTCCCAAGGCTGCCGCTAGTCTTTTCTCGTCCACCCGACGGTTCAGTCGCAGCACAACCACCAGCGGCCGCCGCATTAACCCATCACCTCCTTCCGGCCGCCGTTCATAGTACTCCCACACTAGCGACTTCACGACAACCGCACCGTCCGGCAACCCCTCCTGTCTCACGATCTGGAACTCACCAGACCGCAGAGCCGCAGAACAAACCGGCTGGCCCGTCGTGGTGTCGAGGCAGCGCAGTCCTAGTCCTTCGACGCGCCGTCGAAGTGTATCAGAAGCAGTACCAGTACCATAGTCACCCGCAACCACGACCGCTCCGTCTGTCCCTTTACTACCGCTCAACCTAGTCGTCGCCATCGCTGGTGTCAACGCGGTAGAGAATTGCGCGGCGATGATTGCAACGTGTGATAGGGAGTTGTTGCTACGAGTGGAGCGGCCGAACCACGACGACGGCGGTATCGTCGTCAGATCGCCTCTGGCCGAAGGGCTGCTCAGCGGGCTGCGCCAGGAAGCACACAGCTGTGTAAAGCTGCGTAGCAGCATGCTCTCACCTACCACGTGACTGCCTATAGAAGGCGGAGGACGCATGCACCGCCCACCCGAGTGATCGGCGGTGTATCAGGTGATGAGGCTTCGTTGACTGCTGTACGCCGATTAAGCCGCCAGTTTTATCGCGTCTGCCGCGATGGCACTGCTTCCGGGACGAGCAAGCGGTACACCTGCACCAGCATGACTGCGCCAGTGTTTTCAGTCTAGCGGATTAACGATCTAGTTGCGGCACGGCTTGTTGTTTTGCACGGATTAGAGTTGGGTAAGCGAGAGAGAGCGCTGCTGATCTTGACCTGGGTGGTGTTTAACCATCAGTAGTCAGTTCATAGCAATGTACATTCGAAACCGATCGAAATATCGCACGACCTGGACTGGGGCACGCTGGACGATATCCGCGAGACCGTGAGATAGCTACAGGTACGGGTAACTTTGTTTTAATTTTTTTTTGCAGAGATCCCTACCAGCTACTCTGACGATGGAGAAACGACACCCTGACGTATATATCGTCAAGACACATTACTGGTACGGGCACCAGTACTGATGTTGGGATTACGTTCCGTGGATGTCTCCTGCTCTTCTGCTTTATTCCGGTCTATTCTCGCCCCGTATTCGTTGCTTTTCATCATTGCAATTGTATTTTGTAACTAAACGAACTTTGGTATGGCTCCTGACCTGGCCGATTGGACTTCAGGGACGACGCCAGCAAAATCCACACCACCGAATCCAACTATAATAATGCTCAACCCCCCGGAGCTGTACCAATCATGTCAGCGAAGCTGATGAGAGAGAGGAGGTGTGTGGCAGTCGGGTCCTCGGCGGAGGGCTCACCTTTGTCGAGTGTGCGATGAGGGCAGAGTAAAATGAAAGAAAGCCCACCACGTGGACAGTTATTTTCGATGGAGGTGGTCTGAAGTACCCATATGGCAGGGCCTCTGGTGTATGCCTTGCAAGAGGGCGGCTACGAACATTCGAGGGCACGGGGAGAGGCGACACGGGCGGCTGCGCTGTAGCTTGTAGGCTGGTGGCGTTGCGTCCTTGTCGTTGATGAGGATCAGCCGAGATGTCGTGGCGCTGTAGAATATATTTTGTTTTTATTAACTATAAACCCGAACCTGGGTACACTCGAACCTGGGTACACTCCTCTGAGAAAGTCCATGCAATGCCTATATAATGGATTACAGTAAATATCAAGGACAGCATCACGATGATACATGAGCAAAAAAGAACGAATCCGTGGAGATAATCAATTATTATGAGGCTGTTCGTATTAAATGTGTTGTCTAAGGTTGCCCCCCCCCCACCCCCCACCCCCCTACCTCAACTTTATTTACATGCATGTCACAGTACTTTAACATTACTTCGCTACATGCTAGTTGAAAAAGGTCACTCCTACAACTATTTTTTTCGAAAGCAATGCATGGTTGTGTGCACAACAAGGCTGTTGTGGTTGTTGGCCTTCTGTGAGCTAATTGCAAATATAAATATGTTATGTTTTGGTTACAATTGTTGTCGTTGCAGGTGAAGTGCATATGGAGAGGGAGCTGCGAAGATGTTTGACTGTTTAGTGTTCTACAATATATTGTAATTGAACAAAGGAATTGTTAAAAATGTTTTGTCGCCTACCTCTACTGCACTAGGCTTAAATAGCTTTCGCCTAGCTAGCTTGCACATTCTCTCGCTTGGTCTACGTGTAATGTGCTAGGGCTATGTAATTGTTGTCAATAAACTAGCAACGCGGCCCGTCCGGTATTGGGGTCGGACTTCGTGTAGCATGGGGAACCTCGTCAAGCGCGTCGTCTAGCTAGTTAGATTTAATGTGCGTACTGTACGTACCGGGAGGTACAAGGAGTACATTGCGCATCAGTTCCCTCGCTAAATTGCAGTAGCGACGTACCCACGATGTGCGTCCTTCCGATAGAAAAGCATGAATTTGAACTAGTAACAAGTACATGAACAATGTCCGGCAATGTACTTTTGCAGGATTGTACTCGTCACGCTCGTACCCTCCACCTCTCGACACATCTTGAGGACAGCCGCGAGGCCGACCTCCGTGGTCTAGGCTCTTTTACTGAAGCAATTACTAAGACTCGGGAATGCGCGCGGGGTGAGCGTGCATGAAGTCAATGTACGCTTGAGTCTTGGCAAATTTGTGCCATTGAGGCGTCTCCAAGAAATCTTGTAACGCCGTTATTCGGTGTACTTCGTTCACTCGGTGCCAGATAGGTGGAATGTCATCATCACTGAAGTTCGTCATAAAGAACAAATATTTGCCTCGTCGTCGAGGTAACGATTTGATGCACACAACAGAGATGTGGGAGACATCGATCTCGTCGTCATAACCTGCCGGAACAAGAACTCGGAAAGTTGGTCGTAGCGAAGCTTTAGAGCATGGTCGTAAATTAGAACGTGAAACATTGGGTGTAAGCATATTGTTGTTGGCAGTTTCAATTTGTAACTGTGTTTCCGAAATCCCAATCTGCTTCTCCACTGAAAACGGTCCTAGCTGTCGATCGCGCAACTTCTTGTTAGGCTGCCCACGTAAGAAGCTGTTCTTTGTAACAATGGTTACCTTAACTCCTCGAACGAAGTGTGGGGCTGTCGACGGTTCTGAATGAGCTTGCATCTCATCCTTGTGTAGCTGTTACACCGAGCGTGCTAGAGCGTGTACCTCATGTAACAATCTTAACCGCTATGTCGCGTCTTGCGAAACCGGAATTGAAGGTCGCATGATGAACAATAGGTCATGGGGCTCTTTAGCCTCGAAGGGGTGTGCTCAAATTCCATGAGTGGTCTTGTACGCAAATTACACTTGAGGCAACATGTTAGGTCCAGGTTGATCCATCGTAGCAACAACAAAAACGTAGAAGTTGCTGAAACGTGTTGTTGACGCGCTCCGTTAGGCCATCCGTTTATGGGTGTCGACTGGAAGACATGTTGAGTCGCGTTCCAAGGCGTCTCCAAAGCGTTTGCCAGCAGCCACTAACGAATTTTGGGTCGCGATTACTGACCATCACTCGAGGTAGTCCGTGTAATCGGGAGACTCTTTTTAAAAATAAATTAGCAGTTTTCTCTGTTGTTACGCTTTCTGTGCATAGCAGAAAATGGGAGTTAGATGGTCGCCCACAATCATCACACTGTCAAAGCCATTGTTGATAGGTAAGTGTCTTAAGTAGTCAAGACTAATTGTGTGCTACGGTCTAAGTGGAACATGTGAAGGGTAGAGGGTCGCAATCATATGATGTTAAATCTATGCTCGTCGACACACGACGTAACGCTCACAAAAATCTGTCACATCTTAGGGAATTTGCTTCCACTAGAATCTGTCGAGCGCTTTAGCAAGAGTGCTAGCATCTCCTCATATGTGACCAGCTGACGAGTTGTCGTGCAACTATGTGATCAATCTCCGTCGGAGCTCAGAGAAAAACGAATGAGACGCCAAAAGTACGCATCCTTGGCTTCAATCCGGCTGTCTTTCGTCCACTCACCCTCGTCTCCATCGAACGAGTCTTGGGAGTAGCCCTTGCGAATGAGATCGGCGAACTCATGGCACAACCGCAACGCGTTAACAGTCAGGACGTTTATTAACTGTGCGTCTTATAATTGCGGCTAGGACTTCCGTCGTAAATCTTTATTTGACGGAACCTCGCCATCCCAAAATAATGGAATTGTGGCATGAGGTACGAAGTCTGGTCGCCGACTTCACGGATCAGCTTTGTTCATGGATCCCTTGCGGTACGCTAGCGTCATCGAACCCTAAAAAAGTTACAAGTCCAACATGTAATGTGCTTGCCGCTTGTTCAACATGTTGTTCGGTTGTCTGAGCATATGTCGCAGTGTGTCGTGGTATATAACAACAAGGATCTTCGAGCACCCTCCAAGGTAACACCTCCAATCCTTGATTGCCTCGCATACGGCCAAAGCTTTTAAATCGTAGTTATAGTATATGTTGTCACGCTGAGTTGGATTCAGCTTACGCGCCTACTAGTAAGAGACTAGTTCAAGTCCTCCTCCTGGGTCTTTGTTAGCACTAGCATCACGTTGCCTAGTGCTCATGTACAAGGTAGCTATTTGTCATCATAGTGCTTAGTGCTATGGTATTAGCGGTACTTTATTTCCTAATAGTGGCGGTTGGCCGGCCGTGCCGGTGCCTTCGCTTCGCTTCGAGCTAGGTGTCCGCGACTGTCCTACTATCTCCCACCTTAAAAGGAGAAGAGCGTGCGTAAAGCGCCCGGCGCCACGCTTGCCCCACCAAGCTTTCAGTCTCACCTAGCCTTCAGCCTACCGATGCTCTCGACCGGGTCTGGTTGTTTGAAACCGACCCGCGAAACTTCGACCCGTGCGTACTTTAATTAGTATTATTATTTTTTTCCGAGCCAACGCCGCAACGCTCACCTGACTTACCGAGGAGTTAACCTTTCCCACGGCGAAAGGGGGGATGAGTCAACACGAGCAGCGCCCGTCTATGCTCTTGCGTGTCTACACGCTCCTACCAACCATGTTGGCTTTGCTTCTTCCTCACCGCTCGCTCTCATGCGTCGGTTGATTCGCCCGTGGACAGTTTTCCCGCTACATGTCAGACTAGTACATTACGAAGTACATTTGGAACCGCTTCTAATCGGTAACTCGCCGGTAGCGGCACGTTCTTGTGAGCGTGTGTCTCTACACCAACCCGGCCGGAGACACCCGCTACAAGCACTACATCTCCGATCAAGGTGGCACCTTCCTCGACGCAAGCTAGAACGATGACAATACCTCGGCTACCTTGAGGGGGGGGTGTTAGCTCTAGCATCCCGTTGCCTAGTTCTTATGTACAAGGTAGCTATTTGTCATTATAGTATTTAGTGTTATGCTATTAGCGGTACTTTATTCCCTAATAGTCGCGGTTGGCCGGCCGTGCCGGTGCCTTCGCCGGCCGCCATCTCTCTCTTCTCACTTCTCTAGTCACCACAGCCGGCCCCCTTGTGGGGCCGGCTCGACCTACGTGTAACTACCCGTTCCCGATTCCAACAGTCTTACAACATGATTGTTGCAATCCCCATTGTCGAAGCATATGTAGCTACGGTGAGCGTCGCGTCCGACTTGACCTCCGGAAGGATGAAGCATGGCGCGGAAATGAGCCGTAACTTGAGAGTCTCAAAGGCTTCCAAACATGCACACGCCAGCGTACCCTTTTGTGGCAAGGACTTCCGGAATAAATCCGACAATGGTGCCGTAAGGTCGCTAAAGTGATGGATAGAAATTGAAGAATTGCACAAAACTGCGAACTTCCTTCTGCGTCGTAGGCACTGGCTAGTCAGCAACGGCCTCGACTTTCTTTGTTGAAACGGAGACATTTCTAGCATACACAGTGTAGCCCAAGTACTCCATATCTTGAAGACCGTAGAAACACTTTCTAAGGCGTAACTTCAAGCCCTCCTCCTTAAAGCGTTGCATAACAAGACGCATGTGCTCCAAGTGTTCTTCGAGCGTGCGACTAATGACACATACGTCGTCGAGGTGGACAATAATTAACTTGTGTAAAAAGTCGTGTAAGACTTCATACATCATTCGATGGAACGTAGCTAATGCATGGCAAAGTCCGAACGGCATGGCGTCCCATTCCATTAGGCCATCGGGTGTTTGAAACGCAGTTTTTAGCATGTTCTGATCACGCACTTGAACTTTCCAGAAATCAGATGCGAGGTCGAGATGAGTGTAAAAATGTACGTCATTTAGCTCATCGAGAGTGTCATCCACCCGCGGAAGTGGGTAAGCGTCCTTACGCGTAACCGCGTCAAGCCCACGGTAGTCAATGCAGAGTCGCAGTGAGCCATCAGCCTTACGCACAAAAAGAATTGGAGAGCCGAACTCACTTGTGGCAAGGTCGAAACAAGCTAGCCTCCATTGCGTATGCCTTGAGCTGTCGGTTAAGCTCATCGCGCTCCGCAAGTGACAACCTCGGGCTAAGTTGAGAAGCTGACGTTTCATCGGGCATGTTGTGTCGATGGGATTATCCAACTGTCGGCTTGCACGCGCCATATTCATTGTTGCAATAACTCCGGGAAGTCATCGTAGAGTAACTTTTCACGTTGTTATGTTGTAAGCTCCTCTCGAGTGTGAATTTCCGCCGGGTGCTCCGCTACTGGCAAGATGTCAATCACGTAAAATTCAGTGTTACGTCCCATGCTGCGGCGCGTCTTGCGCATGAGCTTTAGAATATTGCGAGATGACATTAAAAAGACACTCATGACGTCGCTCCTCGATATGCGTCTCTCATGTTTATCCACCTACATGCGTAAAAACACGCGTCCTGCCGAACTGTAAAGAGGTTTGCTCGTCGTCAAGCCATGGTAAACCAAGTACCAGATCAGCAGCGCGTAAATCACGTAAGACGTAAGAAGCCCGTTAAAAACTCGTGGCAAGCTAGCTTGAAGGTGATGTCACATATTGTCGAAGACGTCACACGTTGACCATAAGCAAGTCGAACACCTTCTTGGCATGAGTCTTACGAGTTGTCAAAGAAAACAGCCTCACAAAATCCTATGACACGAAGTGAAGAGTCGCAGCGCAATCGACTACTGCAGAAAATATTTGTCTGCCATCAAGAGTTTTCACAATCAGCTCGGTTCGAATCAGGGGCCAAGCTTCATTGAGGTCCGTTAACATGGTGGTAGCTTCCAGGGAAAATTGTCTTAGCGTAGCGATAGACTCTTCCGGGCGTCTAGTGGTACTTGTACCGAGGTAGGTTCATAAAGAATTGTAGTCGGAGCATCATCGTAAGAAGCAAAATCTGCGTCGACTAACCACACTTGAACATGCCAAGAAGTTGGAGCAACAACCTCCTATTGGTTCGGATCGTCCAGCGACTCACGAGTTAACAACCATGTTAACTCGTTTAGACGCCTCGACCATCGGATCGTCATTAGGTCGTTTCCGAGTACTGAGTTGTCCTCCTCTAGGGGTTGTCGACAAGATTGCTGGTGAGTTGCTGGCCAAGCACGACCCAGATGTGGCGAATCGGTTACGAGGTCGTTTCGAAAATTTTGCATAGCGCACGGAAGAAATGGATATTATGGAAATTAAACACAACATATGCCGGCAAACTGGACCGACTGCTGTCTCTCGGACCTCTCTACCAAGCCATACAAGACTTATAAGCGAGTTTAGCCCGGGTCTCTTCGACGAGGTACACCTATCGACACACGTATATGCAATGTGTGTCGACGTTCCTCGGGAGTTAAAAAAACTGTAAGCAACCGCAGTAATTGCCACAGTCCCCCCGCCTAAGCAGTAACAGCGTAATAATTTTGTAATCAAGAGAAACATATCTAAAAATAAATCCACTTGTCGAGAAATGCAAAACGAAACTGCTGCTCGACCTTCACGATGCTCGGCCCGCTCCCACCGAACCGGGGTGCCGACCGGCCGAGGCCGGTCGGCGTTCGGGAGGGACGACGGGCCAACCTAATCTAGCTCCCGCGTGACTTCGGTCTTGCCGAAGATAGGAGGGGAAAGGCTGGCAAAAAACCCCTCCTCGCGTGGTCGCTCGTCGATCCCGCCGCCCCATCCCGTAAGCCCCGCCAAGGTCGCCGCCGCATCCACCGACGCGACGGTCCTCATTGTCGAGGTCCCCCGTCACCTCGAGGGCAGGTGGGGGGGACCGAGACACATAGACATGGAAAAGATTGGCGCTCGTGCCTCCGCACCTGAATTTTCTCCGCTCATTTCCCCGGTTTTTCTCTGTCTGGTACCCGGGTACCTGTCAGGTAGTCCGGCTTGCGTCCGTACCCTCCCCCCTCTGATCGCGCGTCCACCTAGTAGACTTTGTTGAGGTTGGGGCCTCCGCGCTTACCCGGCCCCCCCGCAAGGGTCTCGTCTATCCGGTAGTGGGTATCGAGGAGGGGGGGGGGGGGGGGGGGGGGGGGGGGGGGGGGGGGGGGGGGGGGGTCAGGTCGCCGTAGCCGGTTCCGTCGGGCCGTGCACGGAAATTAGTCAAAACCCCGCACGGAAGAATATATGTAAGGGGTTGATGGAACCTTCCTAAAAATTCCCGTTGAACAATGGAGTGTAGGTGGAGTAAGTTTGCTTGCGTAAGTTCAAGTATGGCGTTAATTGAGTCGTCCCGGAGGTTAGGCAACAAGAACGTCTTGCGAATCTCGTCCACCAGAGAGTCGAAAGAGTATGGAATCGCAAATTGTTGCTTACGATTGAGCCACCATCTGTTTAGAGGTCCATAGAACTGCGATGTAACCCACACAATAGCGTTGTACGAGTCGGCGTTGATCCCGGGCATGGCGAAGGGTTGAGGCTGTGTCTCGAGCCAATCTTCAAGCTCTAGTACTTCGCAACCCAATTTGTAGGGAGAGTTAATCCAAGCTTTACGCTGCGTCTTAGTAAGACTTACGGTCAAGCCATCAAAGTTGGTTGTGTGACGAGTACAGTCCTGCAACAGTACATTGCAGGACATTGTACATGTACTCGTTACGGATACCAATTCGTGCTTTTCCACAGGATGGACGTATACTCGTGGGTACGTCGCTACTGCAATATTAAGGGTGCTGATGCTACAGTACGACCAGTACCTCCCGGTACGTACAGATATGCATAATTAATCTAACTAGCCAGATGACGCGCCAGAACGAGCTCTTCAATGCAGAAGGAGCCGCGTCGTGAAATCCAATGCTAGGCAGGCCGTGTCTCGAGGACAGATGACGACGGTTGAGCAGCACTAACGCCTAACACGTAAGCGAAGCTTGCAGGCGTAACTAGTCTGGGCTGAAACCTATTTAAGCCCAGTGCAGTAGAGGGAGGTGACAGAACCTTTTAACAATTCCTTTGTTCACTTACAACATCTACTGCCTAAGTACAGCAGTGAAACATCTTTTGCCTCTCGACAACATCATTTGCCATCTTGCAACAACAGAACTAGACAGACTAGAACAGATTTGTGCTAGCGTTTAGCTTTCAGAGGCTAACCGCCACACTGGTTTCGGAGCTCTTTGGTCGACGCACGCTTTCGTTGCTCGTTGATCTGCTCGACGTTGTTTGCTTGAATTGAGATGGCTTCTCTTGGAGCTGGACATTACGTGGTTTTAGTAATTCACGTCGGAGGAACTAAATCGTCGGACTTGAAGTTGGTGTTTCAGCGTGAGCCTCGTTCTGGTAAAACTTGGTTCCCAGCTGGCTCTGTCTTACCTAACGAAGAGCATGTCGACGCTGCTATTCGCGAGTTACACGAGGAGACCGGTCTTGTTCTGACATCGGATGATTTGACGCTGTTGAGTGGTGAACCTGTTAACGTTACAATACCTCAAGGACGACAGCTTGTTTACGTGTACTCGGCTTCTATTCCTGTCCTGTTTGCTACGAACAGCTTACGTACACCTGCTCAGGTCGAGCAGGCTGTTTTGGAACAGTCGACAGTTAATCCGGATGGCACTTATCGTCGTCCCGGAATCCATCAACATTGACGGTCTGACACTTACGCCTGCACAGAATGGGTTACTTCGTGCTAAGAAGCACAAGAGTGAATTACTTCACTTCGGTTACGTGGCTCAGTGGGAATCTTTTTATCGAGCAATTACACAACATGTTCCAGTCATGCAAGACGACACGTCTATCCCGAGACAGTTCCACATGTACCCCCGGTTTACGACGGTCGACTCTGGTTCTGTCTGGCTGCTGATTCGCGGACACATCAACCGACTGACTGGTGAAGGACCTACAGACTTACGAGTGGGAAAGCCGATGCCTACCCACAACTTGGCTGGACTAACAATGACTCTTACGGAGACTCAGCGTAAGGCTGCTATTACTTCACCGTACCAGGATGGTCGAGTGCCTTATGTACTGGAGGATTGGCTTGAAGCACAGCCTCAGCGTTTTATAAAGCTTGGAATTACGGCTGACTCGTACGATGCAGTGTTCTGGGTTACTTCACAGTTTTCTGGACACCTAGCTGGGTGGTGGTTGAACCGGAAAAATCAGCCTCCAATTCCATCTACGTACAACGAGCTTGTTGAGGAGTTACGCAAGTCGACGTTTCTTCCGAACATTCAGGACGACGCAATTAACTCTTTGCTAAACTTTACGCAGAGCAATACGATGAGTTACGCGATTTTCACTAAACAGTACAACGACTACTTACGTCGGTCTCGTCAACACCTGACAACTAAAGTGCAGTGTGTACGCTTCATTAATGGCCTAGCGAACGATGCACTCAAGAAACTGGCTAAGTCACACCGAGCTCAACTAGGATACCAGACTACGCTAGTGGAGCTGCAAAACTTTTTGAATAACGTCGTGACAGATTCGCCGGAACTAGGCAATGCGAGGTCTGCTGCTGGACCATCTACCCAGTCTACACGCAAGCGCAACCTTGATGACCCTCTCGAGGAAGCCTCTAACGTCTGGAAACGTAACAAAGGTGGCCGAGGACGTGGCCGCGGACGTGGACGTGGAGGTGGCAACAATGGTGGACGTGGTCAGACATCTGGTCGTGAAGATTTTAATTCGCTTGCAAACGCGATGACAGTTGAGGAGCGCAAGCGACACATGGACGAGGGACTCTGCTTCAAGTGCCACAAGAAGGGACACCGTTTGTTCCAATGCCCGGAGTTCAAAGGCAAGGCACCGATGCAACCTAAGAAGCAATGATGGTGGCAAGGCTGTTCTACAAATGAACTGGAGCAGCCGGCTACATCTACTGTTCATTCTGAGACACTGTTAGCGACAGAGGTCGTCGATACACCTTCGGCATCTCCATCGACTACAGTTGCGACACCTGTAACGCAAGTAGCAGGTCGTCGTCGTCAGACTAAGCAGAGACAGAGTCGTAAACCTGTAACCAGACGTTCAGTTGATTGGAAACTGGTTGACTCAGTCTTTGACCCTCTGCATGCACGATTCAACTTCACGTTGGAGGGATGTGCTGATGATGAAGGTCTTAACTCGCACGGTGACTTACCTCACTGTTCGCCGAGTGACTCGATTCTAGACAGAGACTTAACAGGAGAACGGGTGTTCATCAACCCACCCTGGGAGTTAGCTGAACAGATAACGCAGCATTTTGAGGATTGTCGTCGAACATCTCCGACATCTACGATGGCTGTATTTGTACTACCGAAGTGGGCGAAATTTACTCAGGTGACTAAGCACTGGAAACTTTATCAAGAATTCCCAGCAAGGACACAGCTTTTTACACGTCAGTCACTGGAGAACCCTGCGCAACATGAGGTGGTTGCTCCAGCCCCTTGGCCTGTGCAGCTGTGGTTAGTCGACGCAGATTGTGCGTTTAACGACTCTTCAGAACCTATTGCACCTGATCAACCCGACTCGGTACCAGTACCAACAGACGACTCGGAACAGTCCATCGCTACGCTGCAACAATTTTCTTCGCCAACTACAGCACTACTGACTGACCTCACGGAAGCTCGCCCGTTAATTCGAACTGAGCTGACTGTGAAAACTCCTGATGGCGGACACCACATTTCTGGATTAGTGGACTGCGCAGCGACGCTTGACTTCGTATCAGAGGACTTTGTACGACGCTTTGCTTTACAGACTCGGAAGTGTGCAAGTAAGACTCCAGTTCGACTCGCTAACGGACAACGAGTGACTTCTACTACAGTCTGTGACATCACTTTTGAGCTGGCTCGACACGAGTTTCAACGGACTTTTTACGTTCTACGCGATTTACGCACAGCTGATTTAATCCTCGGTTTACCATGGCTTGATGACGAACATGCCTCTTTACAATTTGGTACAACCAGAATTTTTACACTGATGGACGGTACAGCTGTGGAGACTACACTTGAGGAACGACGCCCTGAGTGTCTACTCCTGTCGTCTACTAAAGTTCAGAAGCTAATGCGCAAGACGCGCCGCAGCAGGGGACGTCATGCTGATTTTTACGTCATTGAACTTACGTCAGCAGAGGAACAACAGACAGACTTCCACATTGGAGAGGAGCTAACAGCAGAACAACGTAACAACTTCCGGTCGTTACTTTTTGAAGACTTCCCGGAGTTACTGCAACATGTCGACTCTCCACCTGTAAGCCGACAGTGGGATCATCCCATTGAAACAACTGGCCCAATGCGACGTCAACGTCTGAACCGACTGTCACCAGCAGAACGTGCTGAGCTTAATCGACAGCTCAAAGACGCAGTGGAAGCTGGTTCGATACGCCCTAGCTATAGTGAGTTTGGCTCGCCAATTCTTTTTGTGCGAAAAGCTGATGGCTCGCTACGTCTGTGCATTGACTACCGTGGCCTTTACGAGGTTACGCGTAAGGACGCCTACCCACTTCCGAGAGTGGATGACACACTGGACGAACTTAAGGACGCGAATTTTTACACACACCTCGACCTCGCTTCTGGATTCTGGCAAGTTCGAGTGCGTGATCAGGACGTTCACAAGACGGCTTTTCAAACCCATGATGGCTTAATGGAATGGGTCGCCATGCCGTTTGGACTGTGCAACGCACCATCTACATTTCAGAGGATGATGAACGACATTCTTCGCGACTTTTTACATAAGTTCGTGACAGTCTACCTCGATGACGTCTGTATCTGTAGTCGCACTCTGGAGGAACATCTGGAGCACCTACGTCTAGTGCTACAGCGATTCAAGGAGGAAGGGCTGAAATTACGCCTTAAGAAATGCTTTTTCGGATTGCAAGAAATGGAGTATCTGGGCTACACTGTGTCAGCCGGGAAAATTTCGGTTTCCACAAAGAAAGTCGAGGCCGTTGCAGACTGACCAGTGCCCAAGACGCAGAAGGAGGTTCGCAGTTTCGTACAGTTCTGCAACTTCTATGCGAGATTTATACACCATTTTAGCGACCTTACGGCTCCATTGACGGACTTACTGCGGAAGTCCCAGCCACAGAAGGTTACGCTGACGCCTACCTGTTTGGAAGCCTTCGAGACTCTCAAGTTACGGCTCATTTCCGCGCCATGCCTGATCCTTCCGGAGGTCAGCTCGGATGCGACGTTCACCGTGGCTACAGATGCTTCAACAGTGGGGATTGCAGCAGTCCTGTTGCAAGACCAAGGGGGCGGTCTTCAACCAGTCTCTTACTGGGCGCGTAAGCTGAATCCAGCTGAGCGTGGTAACACTTACTCTGCGTACGACTTAGAAGCTTTGGCCGTATGCGAAGCTGTCAAGCATTGGAGGTGTTATCTTGAAGGCTGTTCTAAGTTCCTTGTCGTAACAGACCACGACACACTGCGACATCTGCTCAGGCAACCGAACAACAGGCTGAACAAGCGGCAAGCAAGATACCTGCGGGATTTGCAACCGTTTGTGGGCTCGATGACACTTGCATATCGCAAGGGAGCTCTGAACGAAGCCGACCCGTTAAGCCGGCGTCCAGACTTCGTACCTCAGGCCACAGTACCCTTATTTTGGGATGGCGAGGTTCCGTCAGATCGAGAATTACGACGGAAGTCCCAGCTGCTGTTTGAAGACGCACAGTTAAATTTACTGACTGTTGACGCGTTGCAGCTGAGCCCTGAGTTCGCTGATCTCATTCGCGAGGGGTTCTCACGAGATTCGTTTTATGGGGACGATGGTGAGTGGACAAGAGACAGCCGGATAGAAGCCAGAGACAGGTACTTTTGGCGTCTCAATCGCCTCTGTATTCCACAGAACTCTGAGCTCCGACTGAGATTGATCACAGAGCTGCACGAAAGTTCGTCAGCTGGTCACAGAGGAGTTGCTAGCACTCTTGCTAAAGCACTCGACAGATTCTGGTGGAAACGAATCCGCCAAGACGTGAAAGATTTTTGTGAACGCTGCGTCGTGTGCCGACGAGCAAAGATTCGACCACAGATGGCTGCGACTCTTTACCCATTACCTGTTCCACCCAGACCGTGGCACACAATTGGTCTTGACTACCTAACACACTTGCCTGAGAGCAACGGCTTTAACAGTGTGCTGATTGTAGTAGACCATCTAACTCGAATGGCCCATTTTCTGCCATGTACAGAGTCAAATACTGCCGAAGAAACTGCAACTTTGTTTTTACAGGGAGTCTACCGTTTTCATGGACTGCCCCGTGTGCTGATCAGCGACCGTGACCCGAAATTTGTCAGCGCTTTCTGGCAGACACTCTGGAGACGCCTTGGAACGCGTCTGAACATGTCTACTAGCCGACACCCAGAAACAGACGGACTCACAGAGCGCGTGAACAGCACGTTTCAGCAGCTTCTTCGTTGCTTCTGTTGCTATGATGGCTCTGACTGGTCGACACTTTTACCGCAAGTGGAGTTTGCGTACAACGCTTCGCGTGCACTCGGAATTGAGCACACACCGTTCGAGGCTAACTTTGGTTTTTCTCCTGAGGAGCCTCCTGACCTGCTCTTCAGCATGCGACCATCGATTCCAATTTCGCAAGACGCAACAAAACGGTTGAGATTGATACAGGAAGTGCACAGCATGGTACGCTCTGTGTTACAACTACATAAGGACGAGATGGAGGCAAGCACAGAACCGTCTACATCGCCACACTTCGCTAAGGGAGACAAGGTGTCAATCGTCACCGCAAATCTTTTTCTCAGAGGACAACCGAACAGGAAACTCAGAGACAGACAGCTCGGCCCTTTTTCAGTGGAGGAGCAGATTGGAAAACACAGTTACAGATTGAAACTACCAGCGACAGTACGCTTACATCCTGTGTTCCATGTTAACAATTTACGACCCTGCTCTACCGCTCCGCTACGACCAGCTGTCCCGGTGACTGTACCTGAAGGAGACGACGAGGAGTTCGACGTTTCACACATCTTTGCTGTGTGCATCAAGTCGCTACCTGGACGACGAGGCAAATATCTGCTCTTCATGACGCACTTCAGTGATGATGATATTCCACCTGTCTGGCACCGGTTGAACGAGGTGCATCGAACAATTGCGTTACAAGAATTCTTGGAGACGCCCCAATGGCGCAAATTCGCTAAGACTCAGGCATACATCGACTTCATGCACGCTCACCCAGCGCGCATTCCTGAGTCCCAGTAACTGCTTCAGTAAAGGAGCCAAGAACCACGGAGGTCTGCCTCGCGGCGGCCTCATTGATCTGTCAAGAGGGGGAGGGTACGAGTGTGACGAGTACAGTCCTGCAACAGTACATTGTAGGACATTGTACAGGTACTCGTTACGGATACCAATTCGTGCTTTTCCACAGGATGGACGTATACTCGTGGGTACGTCGCTACTGCAATATTAAGGGTGCTGATGCTACAGTACGACCAGTACCTCCCGGTACGTACAGATATGCATAATTAATCTAACTAGCCAGATGACGCGCCAGAACGAGCTCTTCAATGCAGAAGGAGCCGCGTCGTGAAATCCAATGCTAGGCAGGCCGTGTCTCGAGGACAGATGACGACGGTTGAGCAGCACTAACGCCTAACACGTAAGCGAAGCTTGCAGGCGTAACTAGTCTGGGCTGAAACCTATTTAAGCCCAGTGCAGTAGAGGGAGGTGACATAACCTTTTAACAATTCCTTTGTTCACTTACAACATCTACTACCTAAGTACAGCAGTGAAACATCTTTTGCCTCTCGACAACATCATTTGCCATCTTGCAACAACAGAACTAGACAGACTAGAACAGATTTGTGCTAGCGTTTAGCTTTCAGAGGCTAACCGCCACAGTTGTAGGGGTAGAAACTCCCATGCGTAAATCAGTCAGCGTCTCTCCACACATATGATTGATGTAACCTCTGATAAACATCCACACATGGCCAGAGTCGACAGTTGAAAACCGAGAGTAGAAAAAAACTGCCTCGGTTACGACAAGTCCTCGTGACAGAGCACATGATTAGTAGTCACAACTCGTCGGTAAGTCTCCCATTGAGTCACGTAACCAAAGTGAAGTAAGTCGAGTTTTCGGTTCATTGATGGAAGTAGCCCACTCTTAGCAGGCGTAACCGAGAGACCGTCAATGTCAATCGATTATGGAACGACGTGAGTACCATCCGGATAAATGGTCGACTGGGTAGTAACAACTTGCTGGAGCTTAGGAGGAGTGCGTAGATTAACTCTGACAATAAAAGGTACCGGAACAAATGCCGAGAAGACGTAAACAAGATGGCATTTCCCTTCAGGTAACGACACTCGAACCGGATTGTTACTCAACAAGGTTTAATCTTCGGAAGTCACGAACGGTAGCGTCGACATGCTCTTCGTTAGGCATGATCGAAACGGCATGAAACCAAGTTTTACCATTACCGAGGTTCACGCTTTAAAAAGAGCTTAATGTCGGAGGCTTTGGAGCCTCCGACATGCAGTACGACTACCACGAAATTACCGGGTCCAACAGAAGCCATCTCGAAATCTCGAATTAATGCGGCAGCGTCGAACAAATCAAGCAACAATGAAAGCGTGCGTCAACCAAAGAGCTCCAAAACAAGTGTGGCAGTTTGCCTTCTCAAGGCTAACTGCAAATACAAATATGTTAGGTTCTGCTTGTTGTTGTTGTCTGTGTAGGTGGAAGTGCATATGGAGGGAGGGATGCGAAGATATTTGACTATTTAGTGTTTAACATTAGATTGTAATCGAACAATGGAATTGTTAAAAAGGTTATGTCACCTCCATGTAGTGCGCTGTGCTTAAATAGCTTTCGCCTAGCTAGCTTGCACGTGCTCTCGCTTGGCCCTTGTACTAGGTGCTAGAGCTCTCCAACCGTCATCAACAGACTAGCGACGCGGCTCGCCCATCATTGGGAACCTCGTTTAGCATTGGGAACCTCGTCTAGCGTGTTGTCTAGCTAGTTAGATTTACTGTGCGTACTTGTACGTACCGGGAAGTACATGGAGTATAGTGCGCAGTAGCCGGGAGGTACTAGGAGTATAGTGCGCAATATCATTACCCTCGCTAAATTGCGGTAGCGACGTACCCGCGATGTACGTCCTTCCGATGGAAAAGCACGAATTTGAATTAGTAACGAGTACATGCACAATTTCATGCAATGTAGTGTTGCATGTATATACTCGTCACACATCGGTGAATTATATTACTTTCGGGACTTTGTTAGCACTAGCATCCCGTTGCCTAGTGCTTATGTACAAGGTAACTATTTGTCATTCTCGTACTTCGTGTTATAAAAAAAAGCCTTTGAGCTAATAACATTGGCAGTACAATGTGACGAGTACAATAATGCATCGGTACATTACAAGATATTGTACATGTGCTCGTTGCTAATTCCAATTAGTGCTTTTCCATCGGAAGGACGCACAACGTAGGCACGTCGCTACTGCAATTTAGCAAGGGTTTTGATGCGTAATGTACTACTAGTACCTCCCGGTACGTACATGTACGCACATTTAATCTAACTAGCCACATGACGCGCCGAGCGAGGTTTCCTATGCAGAATATGATTCCCCAGGCTAGACGAGACGCGTCGTAAGTCTGTTGATGACGGTTGGAGAGCCCTAGCACCCGACACGTAAGCCAAACGAGAGCATGTGCAAGCTAACGAGGCAAAGACTATATAAGCCTAGTGCAGTAGAGGGAGGTGACACAACCATTTAACAATTCCCTTTGTTCAATTACATATACAACTAAAGTACAAGCAGTGAGACATCTTCTCATCTCTTCCCATCTGCACTACCACCTAGCAATTGAGCAGCAACAGAACAGAACCGAACATATTTGTGACTGCATTTATTAGCTTTTGAAGGCAAACCGCCACATAGCGGTACTCTATCCCCCATCTACTAGTGGCGGTCGGCCACCCGTGCCGGTGCCTTCGCCGGCCGCCATCCCTCTCTTCTCACTTCTCTAGTCACCACAGCTAGCCATTTTGGACTTTGGAAGTACAATGGTTATACGGGTAGTCTAGCCGGCCCCGCTAGGGGGGCAGTAGTGGGGACAAAGGAAGTGAAAAGAGGTGGCGGCCGGCAAAGGCACCGGCAGGGCCGGCCGACCGCCACTAACGGGGAAATAGAGTACCGCTATTAGTACAACACTAAGTACTACGATAAGTACTAGCTACCTTGTACATAAGCACTAGGTAATGCAATGCTAGTGCTAACATGCCCCCTTGTTGGGCCGACTCCGACAGGTTATGGCCCCTTCCATTTCCGTTATTACGCTTTGTTGTCGTCTTTTATATGTATAATAACCCAAAACATCATTGAGACATAGCGATGCATCTTACTATACCTTGTCCAAAGGAGGAAGAAACCCGAAAAGTACATCTATACTAATCGCAATAGAGAAGCACCGGTCGCTTTCCATATAGTAGCCACGTATCCTACCTATTTGAATAACAACGATGCGGGGATAGTGCGGAGTGCGCGGACGTAGTTTATACGTGCTTCCTCCTACTCTCCCTACTGGAACGCCACAACGGAGGACGCTGGGAAACCATCACCGCATACTTCGGTAACAAACCCATAAAATCGTTTGCTTCCCCCACCCCTGCCCACACTCCACTTGACTGCCACCCACCTCACCCCACCCACATGCCCACCCGACTTGTTGCTGCTGACGAAGGTCTCTCGCCTGACTCCCTAACCTCATGCCCCGCCGTCCTCCCCCCTGAGATCCCCCCCCCCCCTGCTTCGTCCCCCTGCACACAAACCTGACTTCATCCGCATCCTCGAACCCCGATTCGTTGGTTACTCCAACGGTCGCCGACGTTACGCATCCATAAAAAAGATTCAGATAGGGGAATGGAAGTACTGCACAGACAACAACCTCTCCCACACAGCCGACCTCATACGATCCAAATACACACCCCTTGCAAACGCCATTAGAAGCCACTGGCCAAGCTCAGTGGTTGACATCCTCCCCATCGTCATGAGCCGCACAGATACACCGCACTCCTCCACCATCACGAGTCTCACCTCCCTTCTCACCGCCCGCACCGACCCTCCTGATAAACTCGTCTCCAAAGCACACCTCGACACGTCTCGCATTCTTGCACAACTCCACACGCATATTGTCCAATGGCTGCATCACCTCCTACTCATATACCGCATCAAGTCCCGCACGACCTCCCGCCGCGCATCCGCACATTGCCCCCTCGCACGACCCTAAATGCACACAACCTTCGCCTCTACTTGCACACCTCCCCGGGGGGGAGTAAAACCCCCGACCCACATTGGAGAGGTTGGATTAGGTGGTTAACGGTCTAGTCCCGACTTGTAAGTTCCCTGTATGGCATAGTTGGGAGGGCCCAGAGACAGCAGCCGACGCATCCGGCTTTTGGTGAAAAACCGGCGCATACGGTACATGTTGTAAACAATTTCAATTTCAATTTCAATTTCATACGGTATATGTGCTTCCCATTTGCTATTATTAGTAGTGTACTTTTCTGGCTTATTCCTCCATTGGACAAGGTACATGCACCTCTATCTCTATATGACGTTCCGGGTTATACATATTAAAAACGATAGCAAAGCATGGAAATGGAAGTCCCGAATAAACTATGCGTTGTTGGACGTACTTCCGGCGGGTTTAGGGCTTACACTACATAAAAAACGGCGAACTCTTACCGAAATGTGACGAGTACAGTCTTGCAACAATACACTCTTCCCATAAAATCCGTTACTAGCGGCACGCATTTAATTACCCGCCACGCACAGCCGCGATGGCTATGCAATTCGATTGAGGGGTAGAGTAATGACTTTCGAACAGCACACCACGGCGCGCTGTTCACTGACCTGAGCACCTCTATCGGCACGCTCCAATTATTGTGGGCACACACGTTGGATTTGCGGCCGAAATTTTGCAAGCCGAAATTTGTGGATGTGCAGGTTATGCACGCCTCTATGCGAGGCTCGGTGCACGTAGTGTCGCGATAAGCCGGGAGACTACTCGACATTGGGCTTTCAGCATGTTTGCACAATTGCACGAGTATCCGCCGAGTGTGTTGCGCCCGGCCGCCTACTACAGAGCGGCAATACCGGGAATGGCATATCGTGTGACCTAGGTGTTCTTGCCAAGTGCCCGAAAATACAGCCAAGGAGCACGGGCTAGGGACCTATTGGGCTTGGGGGACGGTTGACTTGGAGTGTAAGCACCCTAGCGCGCGGATCGCTGGCCTTTCAAGCTTTCGCATCGCCGGGCGTGAAATATGGCGGGGAGCTTTCAAAGTACCCCAGCACGGGCCTTGGTTTGGCATGCAGCAAATGACACGGCACCATGCCAACGTGGGGCATGAAATGGGTGACGCCGTGAATAGACGAAATATAGAGCGCTGATTGTTGAGCGTATTGGCGGAGCGGGTGTGCGGGTACCACCTGTCCAAGGGTTGCTAGCCCCGCGCGAATGTGGCAGATTTTGAAACCCTAAAAACTTTAGTTGGTTGTACGAGGGGCTGGATGGCATCGGACGGCGGATTTGACGCGAAAACCGGCCGGTAGGCGTAACTTAAGATGAAACTATAAATTTACTTTGGGGAAGGGCTTCCATTTGCAACTTGCTTTGCTCGAATCGGACACCGTACGGCAAAGTTAGGCTTTTTAAAGCCTCCCAAGCTGTGGGTTTCCGGCCCCTATCCCACCCACGTCAAGCATCTTAACGGCACATGCCATCACACCCACCGACCCACGTGCTCCCATATTTGCGGGCAGCATGCTGGGATCATAAAATCCGCGTGTTGTGTCGCCGATTTCGGGAGTTTTCACGAGCCAGTGTGTGGAAAATCCGAATTCCGGGGCGCCCAAATCAGGGTATGCCCCGAAATCGGGGTTGACCCGCAAACCCTAATACGTCAGTTCGTAGCCGTGACGGGCCCCATTATTGCCCCGCCTCCCCCTTCACCGTCAACACAAGTTTCGGTCCGCCTTTTCAACGAGCTAAAGTACAGTTAAACCCTAGAAACCCTACATGATAAACACCCGCCCTACGCGAAAGGCCCTATTTCACTAGTAACGGACTTTATGGGAAGAGTGTACATTAAAGGACATTGTACAAGTACTCGTTACCACTTCCAATTCGTATTTTTCCATCGGAAGGACGTACATCGTGGGCACGTCGCTACTGCAATTTGCCGGGCGATCGGATGCGTACTCTACTACCAATACCTCCCGGTACGCACAAGTACGCACAATAAATCTAACCAGCCAGACGACGCGCCGAACGAGGTTCCCAATGTTAAACGTGGTTTCCAATGCTAGACGAGCCGCGTCGCTAGTATGATGATGACGGTTGGAGAGCCCTAGCACCTCACACTTAGACTAAGTGCGAGCAGGTGCAAGCTAGCTAGGCGAAAGCTATTTAAGCCTAGTGCAGCAGTAGAGGGAGGTGACATAACCATTTAACAATTCCTTTGTCAAATTACAATCTAATGTTGATCAGTAAACAATGAAGCACCTTAACATCTCTTCTTCCATCTGCACTTTCACATGCACAGACAAAAGCGGCAAGCAGAACAAAACATATTTGTGCCCGTAGTTAGCTCTCATCGGGCCAACGGCCACAGAAATGGGAGTCCGGAAAATGCCGTCAACCTGCGAGCACAACATGTTTATTATATTGTTTTCCGTGTCCACATGTTCACGTGCGACGATTTGTGTGTTTACATTCTCGGCAAATCGTAAAACACCTTGTGTAAACAATATGCGCCGAAGACACGAGGACAAGGAAAGCGGGCCGTGGGAGAGGGAGCAAAGAGGGGACCAATGATAGGAGAAGGGTCAGTATGATACGGAAACTCGTCAGCAATCGGCAACTTCAAGCAATTTATATATACACTGTGTGTGATACATAGTACTTGGCTGAGAAAAGGCAAAGAACGAACACACGGGAAAACAAGAGGACCTCCCACGCAAAAAATAGAATAATAATGCAAAGCAAATCCAAGTGAAAAGCCGTCCATTTAGTCGCTAGTAAAGCGCAGAACCGACGAGGTGCGTATGGCAACCAGAAGGCATTAGGTGAACCCAACCATCCCTGGTGTCGACGATAAGTGGACCTGATATTAGCGATGGAGCCGTTTTGTGACTGCCTGCTGTCTTGTCGCCTTCCCGGCAGAACGGGCGCGGGTGGATCCATGTGGAACGAGGTTGCAACTTGCAACGTTGTTTATGGTGAGCGTGTGTACGTGAGTGAGTGTGCGCGGCACATGAAGGGTCTGGAGCTGTATCTATATTTTACCGCTCTATGAGACCGTGTCGAATCATCACAGAAGATTGTTATTTACACGTTGGCTTTGAGTCTCATTTGCATTTCCTAGCATACAGGTGTAACTGTACTAGCATCTCTGACTGTCGCCCTGACGTGCCTCTCGACGTTGGGTTCTGAGATCGTGCGACATCTCCCGTGTTGGAACAGCAGGAAAGGGCGCTAGTTACGAACGTTGTGCAGACTGCTGATACCCTTGCTCACTTCTCAGCAGTGACGCGTTCCCCCGAACTAGTTTAACGCGACCGGTATGTATTTCAAAAGAAGAATGGCTACTGGTACCGCACCATACTCTCTACGCTCTGCTACCGATACAATGTTAGTCCGGCATATTTACGTAAAGGGCTTGATTTTTTTGTGTTCTGTGTCATGGTGTTTTTATGATTTTTTGGGGGGCAGTGCTGATGCCATGGAATTGCCTTCCTGTTCCTCGGGTTCGAGTTTTTTTTTTCCTTTTTGCTTTGTGGTTTCCACTGCCATTTCATTTAGTAAGAATATGTTTTAATATTTTGTCATGCTATAATAGTACTACCAAATCAAGGAAAATAACAGTGACCTGAGCTTCCGATATCTATGGAACGCACGGGTTTTGCCATTCTTTTCTTTTGCAGGAATCCGGACGGGTGTGTGCAGGAAATAATACGAAATACAAGCGTAAACGGGTCTAAATGAAATAGCGTAAAACGTTATTCATGTGTGTTTACAAATATATTGTCGACTCGTTTCGTCGTTATACTGATATACAGGTATGCCCGGGCGGTTGAGCCGTGTTATTTTGCAAGGTCACCAGTTTTATCTTAAGCGTCCTGCTTCTTGTTCTTCTTCTTTCCCTTCTTTCCAGTCTCTTCGACTTCCTCCTCCTCCTCGACAATCCCCTTGGCGGCCTTCTTTTGCCGCGCCCTCTCGGCGCGCTTCTCGGCAAGTCGCTCCTTTCGGGCCTTCTCCTGATCAAGCAGGTCCTGGAGTCGCGTGTTATCCTGCCCGACGACTGCAGCCTTCGCGAGAAGCTCCCCTCCCTCGGATGTCACCTTGGCCTTCAGCTCATCGAGGCGAGCCTGCTGCGTGACAACGTCTGCAGAAATCACAATAGCGCAAGATCGTTCAGTCTCAGCAAAACCCTGAGAATGGAAACCAGCTGACGTGGAATGACAACTTGCTCAGATAACACAACACAGAAATATTGTACATACGAACCGTCGGAAACTCAGCATCGAGGTGTCCGGAAAATAAATAATCGCTATACAAGGACGCAAGCAAAATACCCTAACCCGTTTCTTACACGAGACGTGCGCAGGAAAGGTGTTGGACGTCGATGGAAATGGCGTTCAGGAGCAAATGCGGTACTCACCATCGGCACCCATGTTTTCTGTAGTGGGAAATTTCTCGGTAGTAGCGCTGTGGCCGCTTCGGAGCCGCTCGAACACGCTGAGGCGTGATGAGTCTCGAATGGTCAATACGGATGGGCTAGCCCACTGACAGTTTCGGTGCGTTGAGGGTTGCTTTTTGGTTATGTTGGTGGTTGAGGAGTGAAGTGGTGGTGGTGCTGCGGCGCGCGACTCTTTATACCTTTTCCACAGCGTCGAGCTGAGCCGCGTTGCCGTTACGGGCGCGGATGCATCCGCCTAGTTAGCGTAATCCGCGTCACATCTGTACTGTTACGTGTACTCCTTTTCCATTACTGCGCAATGTACGGAAAGTCCTCCGTCAGCACGGGGCAGAACTAAATTAAGTAAGGCAAAATCTAGCAGGATCATAGATAAACGCGGAGAAATCCTTATCCCTTTCCCAAAGTGCCGAGTCACACGTCAGCAGCACAACACACGCGTCTCGTAACCTCAATGAGGCTGAGTCGCCCGTCACGGCGATCTGACCGCGGCGTCGCACCGCGCGGCCCAACAGCGTCGAGACGTCTCACTCGTCTCGATACGTTAGAAAATGACCCTCGCAGGCCAAAATTGTCTTTGATTCGCGTGCCATCCACCTGCGTCGAATACTCAATACCAGCCTGACGACCATTCCGCGACTATACCGCGACGTGATTTCAGCACCACCCCTGCCACCGTCTTGTATCGGCACCTTTCACGGAACACGGCCGATAAAGTCCAACGTCATCGTCGTGGTCGCACACACACCCTAATTGCTGCGAAACAGCCGGAGCAGAAGCCAACACGAGACTTCGGTATGTGCATCTCGACTTGACGTCGTCTTAGATTCGCGAGAACCGCAAGGGGGCGGGGAGCGTACGGAAACTACACCTTTGTTACTAGCGATAGGGTTTCGGAAAGCAGTTTCTACCGACGAGTAACGCGCCGATATATACATCGTCGCATATCGACACGCGTCGCTACTATAAGCTAGATGCTACCTAGTGCTATGACATGCAACCTAAACAATAATGTGTTTGTCGTCAAGCTCAGTCGCTGTTCTTCCCGGATCCCATGGTTTTGTGTCAGCTGTTAATATTTTCG
Source organism: Tetraselmis chui (assembly GCA_026401115.1). Lineage (NCBI taxonomy): Eukaryota > Viridiplantae > Chlorophyta > Chlorodendrophyceae > Chlorodendrales > Chlorodendraceae > Tetraselmis > Tetraselmis chui. Next base: position 119,259 of record JAPMLY010000123.1, read on the forward strand.
AGATATGAAACGACTGTTGCGCTGATTATCCTTAAATCATGATACCTGTTTGTCGACTGATAAAAACCATTGGGTCACCAGCCTGCGTGATATGGCACTCGCCCATGCACTCACGGAAATTTCATCTGTTCCTCGGCCACTCTGATTAAGTGATATATCGCTAGGTATTAATGGTTCCTCGAGATAAACAGCAGAAAAACTCTTCCGTTGTGACAAATCGAGAATGGATGTGCAATTTTGGGTAATGGAGTGCGCAGTGCGCTGACCTCCTCGTATTTGTTAGCTTTAGAGTCATGTTTGATGTGACTGATGCCATCTGGCTGAAAGAGAGTCATGGCGTTGCGCTGCTTTGTTGTGTGCGTTAATTGCCTGTTTGAATTTTTTTAGATATACTCAATTCGCTCACATTTCGTTTTCGACAACAATGGCACCCATTCGTATGACGTCGTCTACGTTTCACCTTTCGCGGCGGGTTTCAGGTTCAGAGTCATTCGCTCGATTGCGCGTGTCTTAATGGGCTCGTCCATTTCCAGAGAGAGGCCGACCGGTTTTATTTGTGGAGCGAGTTTTTTGAGGAAGAAAAACATAATGCCTAGAAAAATAAAAGCAGCGAGGGGAAAAGTATGGATTCTGATAAGAGTCGTGTCGCGTGTATGCCAATGTGGGCAAGATGTTGCCTTCTTTCAGTCCCCCAACGGAAGAAGCTGCGCCCCGTGTTACGATTTATTTCGAGTTTGTGTAAACCCTAACGGTTTAGTGCGCTGTTGGTGTGGATGGATAATATGAGGGAGGGCCGGGAGTCCCTGCAGTCGAAGGTACAGAGGCTGCCGGCCACAGTACTGCAGAACTAGATGTGTTGCACTGACTCGCCGATGTGCATGAGGAGCGGAGGAGGAGGTTGAGCCAACCACAAAAAATGGGATTTATTGAAGAGAATAAAGCTGAAGACAATGGAAAACGTAAAATAATGCAAGGTTGGTAAAACTTGGAGATAGCCCACATCAACTTCTGATCGACCCGCCATTTGATAGATGCGAAGTCTTGCTGTGTTTGGTCTCATCTCTTTTCGACTCCAGTCGTATCGAAGGATGTTGGGGCTGAATGGCTTGTAACCCTAAAAACAAGAAATATTGGAACGCGCGGAACTTTTTCCCGCAGCTCTCCGACTCTCCGAATTTGCTGCGTGTCAGGTTTGGGGAGTATCCGGTATAACTGCGCGTCGCAGACCGCTTGGCAGCTTTTGACTCGGCACTACTAGACAGCTCAGTGCACCGGTTACGTACGACTGTGCCTTCCGTCGGCTCTTTTCGGTCGCAGCAACCCTAAAAACACTTTCACCGCGATAAGACTGTTTACTTACATTGTTCACTTACATTCCATTCCATCTTTTTGTGCTTCCAAATACAATCACTGCTGTCGACCAGGCAACATAGAGGCCCTGTCACTCTTGCAGCAAAAGGCAAAAAGAGCGACAGTAAACCCAACGTCTATTGTGTTTGTGGCTTTACTTTTCGGAATGTGATTAATTTGCTATGCTTTTTGTCTGTTTTTCGTATGTTCAGCAAAGCTGGTAGGCCGCCGTTTAGGTTGAGGTCGGCAGAGGGCGTCTTTTTGTGCGTGCTGGATCTTGTTTGCACGGGATGCTGCGTTTATGGGGCGCCCGGCACAATCCCAGGCATTGGGATGTGTGTCAGATCTGAGTAAACACGTGCTTTCTTGTCGGTAGGATGAACTGATGCGAGACAGGCAAGTGCAAATCAAGGAGAACCTGCCACAACAGTGCTGCCGTGTTATCATTTATTATTGGCTGCCGGACGAGTCGAGGCGATTGACTCGGGCGAGCAATATGCAGTCAGGGGCATGCATGGTACGGGAGAAGTACGGGCGTTCGATGAGATGTTCACAGGTTTAGGGTTTTGCGTCATGTCTACTTGTACGGGTACGTGTGTGTGTGTGTGTGTGTCTCGTATCATCCGCTGTATGGGATTTGACAGTACCCGTACAAATGCGTTACCATGGTTTCATCCATTATATCATGTCAAAAAAATCTATGAAGCGGGGGTATATAAGTTGGATTACAAGAGGTGAGGGCAGTGCTGATGCTGTGGCATGCCTTCCTGTTCCTCGGGCTTCAGTGTGGCTCCTGTGTGGCTCCTGTGGCTCCCTAGGTTTTTTCCTCGGGCTTAGGTTCCCCCCCCCCTTCTTTTCTTCTTTTTGCTTGGTGGCCTCCACTGCCTTTTTCTTGTAATAATTATATTACAAGAAGTGAGGGTACGGTACTTCAGAAACTTCTTTCTTCAATTGGGGTTGAGCGATAATCCTTACATTGGATTGGAGGGCAGTGCTGGTGCTGTGGCATGCCTTCCCGTTCCTCGGGCTTAGGTTTTTTCCTCCTCCTTTTTTTTTTTTGCTTGGTGGCCTCCACTGCTTTTTCTTGTAAATTTTTTTAAATGGTTAAGCGATACATTATTTCATGTCCATAAAGTACTGCGCAATGTTACAGGTGGAATACCAAATGTGTATACCTTTTCTTACTCGTCGGGCTTAGGTTTTTTCCTCTTTTCTTCCTTTTGCTTGGTTGCCTCCACTGCTTTTTCTTGTAAGAATATTTTTTGTTAGAATACCTCAAATACATCAGAACATGTAATTAAACTTTAACTACAAGGTGCACAGGAAAAATAATGGTACTTCAAAGGTCTGTTTACTTCCATAAATGTTAAGTACGGGTAATGAATAAGCAACAGAGTGATGAGGGTACGATAAATCAGCAGAAAATGTACAACTACGGGTACATGAACGGGCTGACTTGCTGTATTGAAACAGTTTTGTCAGGTTGGGACTTCCATGGTCACCGTGTAAGGCCGGTTTTTAGGTGAACTTTCCCACCATCCGCGAAAGATGAGATGTTAGGACTTTCATGTCAAAGGTAGCTTAATGTCGGCGGACTTCTCTTATTGAAGACTGTTGATGCATGTTTTGTTTAGGGCTATGATGGCGTTGATTACATGATATCACTCTCTAACCTTCGCGTCTTCACGCATACCACCAACCAGTAAGCGACGGTCTGTGGTTGCTATGGAAGACAACGCTGTGGATTGCCTGAGCGACCTAACACGCTGACAAAACACCCCCTTCCACCTCCCTCCCAGCACACACACACACCATAACCACCGCTTCACTACATATCACCTCTGCCTAAAATAGCGGTCAGGTTTGAGGTCTAAGGCCGGCTGCAGGAAAGGAATCCTCAGCGCGGCTATTTACCCAAATGGAGCGCAAAGCCGAGAATATGGTCAGCGCAGTATGGCTGATGTAAGCGGGGCTCCTGCAGCGCACGGCCACTTGCACTATGGCCGCTCGGAATTAGAGTAGCACATAAGGGCAGGATGCGCAAGGTGGCAGCATGCATGGATGGAAAGCAGGTGATGGATGGATTTTGAATGAAATAGGTGGATAGGCAGCTCTCACATAGGGATACGACCACCGCATTCGGCACTGGGTGTAGAGAGAGAGAAAGAGCAATGGTCACAGCCTCCACCTGCTTTTATATCTAAAGGTTCGCTCCTCTGTCAGCACGTCACGTTTCAGTGGGTTTTGTGAAACAACAATATGTATGAGCCTTATCAGGGCGGTCAGGGACGCATGGTAAGGGGCGGCAATTGGTGTTGGGAAAGCGAGGAGCACACGCTTGGTGTCATGGATATGAGCAACATATCTCTGGGGGTGAGATGTGCCCGCTTTCATACTTGGGAGTACTTCGACGACGATACTCCAACCCCCATTCCACGCAGGCCGATAGAAAAGGCGCCTTTCCGCTGTGTCTTGGTTCAATATCAAGCCCAGCAATATTTTGCTCACCAAATACATTCTAGTTATTCATGCGAAGTAACGCATAATCCGATTTAGGAAGGAAAGTGCTTTGACCTGGACTGTGGGAAACTGGCCAACGGCTGTCATTATTTTTGGGAGTGTTAACTATCGCCGCAAATAGCTAAGGACATCAATCGTCGAGGGAACGTCACTGTTTCAGGTGTGCCCGCTGCTCCATGTGTACCAGAAATGAGGTTTGCATTGTTTTTTCGCATTTCAAGTACCTATCCACCTATCCTCAACCTCCACGAGCACACACACACCATATTCAAGTCCCCCATGGAAATTTAATTGATTGTACCGGCAGGTCAGTATGCATTTCAAATGGACTGCGAATACAAGGGCAATACCTCCATCCATTCTCAATCACCCTTCCACACAAACACACGCACGCACGCACTCGCTATCTCCCTACCTCTCCCCCCAGTCCCCCACCATCAATCTCGTATCCCACCCACTTATACCCCTCACACTCATCACATCCTATCCCCCCTTCTCCTATCTCATCCCCACCCCTCCATGACCACCTCCTATCCTCCTCCACTCCTACCCAACTGCTACCCACTTGCATACCTCACACTCATCACCTCCCATTCCATTCTCTCCCCCCTTTCCTACCTCCGCCTCCCTGTCCAACACTTCTCCTTTGCCTCTCCTCGTCCTCGTCCTGCCCCCCCCCCCCCCCCCTATGTGTACTTCATCATCTCCCGCCCTCCTCACAGCATTCCCCTCTCTCTTCTAGAAGTGGCATGGCTAAGGTGGGGCAGGAGTGGAGAGATCGGCGAGCGGGAAGAGGGGCAATGTGGGGAGGGGAGATCAGAGTTGAGTGGGCTGCTTCCGCGTGAACATAATGAATCATCGCGGAGCGGAGAAGGTGCGAGGTGAATTAGTATGTGCGTGGTTACAAAAGCTCATGGTGTGATTTATTTGGAATTTGCGCATTTTTGGGAGGGGTGCAAATTATGGGCTTCTATCGTGCTTAACTACTGTAGGGACCAAGTGCGAAATGCTTGTGATTTTGAACACGTATGTACGATTTTATTGAGCTTTGACGTCGATGAATGCGGGTATGGACGATCAAGAAGTTCTGTAAGTAATTTATTTTTCATCATTGCGTTCCTGGATTCTGACTACGGGTAAGAAGCACGGAAGCGTACTACATCAGAGAATAATATAAATATTAATATCGGCAAGCATATGTATATGTACTAGCAAATGTATTTGCATGTGCGATGGCATGCAAAGCCGACAGCTGACAGCGCAGCGCATCAATTCAATTTGAGTGCATTAACCGTACACATTACTTTAAGAAGTATTAAAACACTTTCTTACAAGAAAAAGCAGTGGAGGCCACCAAACAAAAAAAGGGGAAGAAAGGAGGAAAAAACCTAAGCCCGGGGAACAGGAAGGCATGCCACAGCACTAGCACTGCCCTCTTGAAAAGCGTCGCGGAGATAACAACCCAGAGTGCCATGAAGAGCAGCAGAAAGACGTTGCATGAATTCTCGTCGCACATCCCCCAAAAAACGCCGAAACGGAAGAGAAGTAGATCGACGAACAAAATGTTGCATACGGACCTACAAGTCAGAGCGCAAGGAACGAGAGTCAGCGGCCCCCATGCCAGGGAAGCGACGAACAGCCACCCAATCTCTACAGCCGGACACAACCGACTAATTTTAGTCGGTTGTGCACCTTGTGTAGTTAACGCTATTACTTGCTCTAGATTTTGCAAAATTGAAAATGCTACCAATATGTTGATCCCAACACTCCAAACTATCTGTGGCACGAATTTCATGCCCAAAGAAGCACATAACAATGAACTTTTGTTGACCTGAATAAAACCCACGTGACAGAAAAATGACCGCCCGCAAAGGCAAAATCTGAAATTCCAATTTGCATTACTTCCAACAATAACTATCACCATATACACAATGATCTGATGCAATGGCGTGTTTCTCCGATCTCAACAGTGGGTTGAGTGTGCATCTTGAGCACATTGGGACTTTTTGAGTAGATGTTGTATGTTTAATGACGAAAAAGCACAACCGACTAAAATTAGTCGATTGTGCTAAACAGGGAATTTCAAACAACATTTCAGACTATTATTTTGTGATTTTTACAGTGCATCGCCTCGCCGTCCGTTCTATTGCTCTCCAATTGCTGGCAAACTCATGAGGGCACCTCTAGCTTCCACATTAGATCTGAAATGAGCTATTCGACCTCATCGCAGTGAAATTTGTGCATGTGAAACGCTGCAACACATTGCCAATCACTTGGTTGGAACCCAACCACATGCAATACCATGAATGATGTGTCCAGCATGAACCATGCGAATGCACATGAGAGTCACGTTGCACCTGCGACATGACTATTGAAGGTTCATGATGCACCCGCTGCTTATGCATGCCCATTGACAGACGTCTCTCACTGTTTTCAGCTACACTTCAAATCTAGTTGGTTACCAACATGACTTGCATTTCTCATGCGCGCGATATAAAACTACCTCTAGTTTTTGGCACATTCTGCTGCCCTTCCCGCCATAACACGCAGGTGCAGCATCACAACACCTTAACCGTCTCTTAATGAGCGATGCAATGCAAAGTCAACTCACCTTTATGCGCGTTTGAGACTCCACCCTTTGCAATTGCATCGCATGCCAAACAGCGACGCGCTACTCGCATCCCAAACCCGCCGACGGAAAATCTCAGCAAACTCGTCCTCATTATCAGTGCCCCCGACATCAATGGATTTCTCAGTGATTTCGGCTGTTGCAGCTTTGCTAAAGCGTGTGTGTGGTACTTCAGCGCGCGGAAAACTTAAGTATGGCCGGCGATATGCGAGGTTGCTCCCGGTGGTGAGAGCGTTTGTACTGCGAAAAAACCACGCAGCATGTGTACGCTGTTGGGTTTCAGCAACTTGCGAAAATGAAACGACTCGTTAAAAAGTGTTCACCGACGCTAGTGAGAGCTTTAGGACGGACATGTGAATTTCTTATAGGTCTTGCTGGCCTCACCTCGTCGGCACGGTCGCATCGTCCACGGGTGCCGCTTAAGCCATTCCGTCATCCGGCAGCATTTTTCCTGCGACATCTTTTGCTGCGATTCCCTTCACCACGCTTCTCCAAACTCCCCCAGCTCCTTCAATGATTTCATGTAAGATGCTCAAGCTTTCAAAGAAGGAAATTGGGGCCGCTAGAGTTGCTGCTCTCCGCGCAATGTGAGGCGGGTCCCGACGCCGGTAATTTTCGAGCGAGTTTTTCGCGCCCACGTCCTCGCTGAAAACTGGACAGTCCAACTCGCGCCCAACCAACTAGCCGCCAATAACTTCGGAACCAAGGTCAGTACTCCCTAGGGTGTGTTCGTGCTTGTTTTGGGGACGTGAGCTAGCCTTATGGCGCAGGTCCTGAGGTGAAAGTCAGCCAATATCACCGGCGACCGGGAAGTGACGTACCGCGAATCCCCAACCGACTCCGCGCGGAACACACCATCACCCGTGCTGTACTCCACTTGCCCTCATACTTCCGCCGAGAGTACCTAGGAGTCCCCTCTACATCAAAGTGGGTGCCTTTGGGTAGAAAGTCGAGCTCCGACGAGGTAGTGAAGCCGTTCCGGGAACTTCTTCATGTTAGAATCGGGAGAACGGTGTACACAATCAGAGTGGCACAGCGCCCATGTTGCCTGCAAACAGCACGCTCCCCCAGTGTCGCAAGTCTACCAATCCAAGAATAGTAAATTTTCCCGAACTACGTTTTGTCTTAGGTACCTGTGGCTATTCGGTGGTAAGAAATTGAAGTTTCCTACCTATGGAAAAAGCCCAAAAGCACAACCGACTAATTTTAGTCGTTTGTGCCACAAACGACTAAAATTAGTCGGTTCGGGCTGTAGAGAAAATAGCCAAGCGATCGACCAACTCAGCCGCCATCGGCGCCAACCGGCCCCCATCCTCCATGGCGAAGGGGTAATAGTCATGGACCGACAGAACCGAAGGCGTGCCAAGCAAAGCGGAAGTGCGGAGTTCCGCATCAAGTTTGCCTTGTTGAGCTCCCAATGCAAGCCTGCCAGGGAGTGGAAGGTGAGCACCTATACGAGGAACGTTGGTATTCGTGCGAGCACTTGTAACCGTCACATCAACAACAAGATGACGGTGCGGAGCCATGAAGTCCAACCAAACCACATCCCCATGACGATCACGTGAAGCTCCCGACCGAATACGGCGGACCTCCAACCGCAAGTCCCGGCCCTTAGTAGCCCCCGCTTCGAGCATGAACTCTTCAAGCACGTGGACAATACGGTAGTGGAGTTGAATGATATACTAAGAGCACGGGCACCGGGGGATATGGTCCATGAGCATAGCGGTTGTTGAGCGCTCACCCGACATAAAGATGCTCGATACCGTAGACGAAGATCCATACCCGCGAGATTCTGAAGGGGCCTCATTGCACCGAGGGCATTTTCGAACACGAGCGGCGCGCTCCGCAGTCAAGCCAAGCACCCGGTGGGCTGCCATCGTATAGCAATCGGATGGCACCTTGAAATTGGACTCATGTGAAGCGAAAAAGAGAGCCAAAGTCCCGAGAACCGTACCCGAAATCACCCTCATATAGTCCGGTGGGGAAGGTCTGCAGAACGCCAAGAGGTCAAGGTAGGCCCGGGCACGAAGAATGCGCGAAATGCCCCGTTGAATGTGGCCCCCAGAATCTCCCAGGCGAGTGAGAGCATCGGGAGTCGGAGGTTGTAGGCTAGTCACTTGGGTAGCGGGTGCCACCGCATTGTTGACCGTAGATACCACCAACTCGACATCGGTCCCGGCATAATCAGAAAGGTTTTGGTTCAGTGTGTTAGTCAACACCACAAGCTCCGATTCCGAAAACCCGCCCATAGTGGAGATAGAGTCGTACGAATTGCGCAATTGGACTGCCCACGGTAAAGTAGAAGTGGCAACATTCAGTAGTTCCTGTCGGATAAGACCGTACAAAGGACCTAGCGACTCGGACTCGTAATCAGTAATCATGTTGGCGAAGGTCGCAGTGAATGAAGCATAGTGAGCAGGTTCGGCGTCGAGCTCGAGGGACGGTACATTAAGCCCCCCAAACTCCGCAGGGAGGGAGAGCTGTCGTTTAGCACAATTCAGTTGATCGAGTGTTTGTGCGTCCAAAGAAACGCCCAAGATTCGATAAACTGCTGCACGAACGGCCCTATCTGCAGTAGCGAGGTACGGTCGGCAGATATCTGGGGGGAGGGTGCGGAGCAAGAAACCATAGCGGCGTACCGCACACGTGATCATCAAGCGGAAAGCGGCGTGTGTCCCTCCGAAGTCCGACATAGCAAAGCATACGATCTTGTCCAAGAGGAGTTGATGAGCCTCAACAGTGTCTTGCAGCCAAGAGTGAACATAGTTCTCGTTATGAGACGCTGGAGGGCCGTCTGCCATCGAGAAGTCCATCGCCAAAGGAGCTCCAAGGTTACTAGTACCCGTAACAGGCGCCCGCCGGCGGCGCAGCGGCGGCGGCCCCGGAGGGGGGTGCGCTCGCATGCCCGTCGGCACCTACCTCTACCTCCACGCGGTGGGCGCTGGTAACCCCATAGCCGTGCCATGCCTGGCACGGTAGGGGGCTGAACGAGGTACCGACAGCTGCGATCCGCGGGATCAGCAGTTGTCGGGAAGCCCTGTACGGAGGGTTTTGGAAAAACATAATATCCGTACACCGGCACAGGGATCTCCCGCTCGGCCAGTCCGATATGTCTTTTCCGCGACTAAATACTCGCAGATACTCTCCCGACGATGGGGCGGGGGCGGCGTTTGCGAAATATTTTTTGGCGAAGAGGGGTACGGACGGATCAGCGGAGGGACGAGGGTGTTGGAGCTGGCGGCGGACAGCTGGGAAGCAGCGCTAGGGACGGCGCTCGCTAGCAGCCGCCAGCCCTGCGTGAGCCTTAGATCTCCCGTGGGGGCGAGGCCTGTTGCTGCGCAGGACGGAGGTTGGTCGCAGCCGGAGGAGCGGCATCGTCTGGCGGCGGCGGTCCCTAGGATCGCCCGCCGCCGGAAAAGCCCGGTACGGGGGGATTTTGGAAAAACTCCCGTACCCACCATCTTTTGAGGACCGGCGACTCGATCCATGTGTTCTTCCAACCCCTCCCCTAGTCGGTACCCAGTTATCGATAGGCTGCCTCAGGCAGTGTGCCTAGGGTTATCGTAACGGCACACTGCTCGTAAAGGCGGCCCCCTAACAACGTAAACCACCGGGGGAGGGCACGGACGGCCACATCGCGATCAGATAGGTGTTGGAAACAGACGGGACAAGGACAAGGGACATGAGAAAATCTGGCTCGGAGGCAGGAGAGCCAGCCGGACACCGTTTGCGGCCTAGTTCTTTTCTCTTCTCAGCCCCCGAAGGAGGAGAGAAGACTCGGCTAGGTGGCGAGCTGCGTCGAGAGGAGCGGCTAATACCTCGGGCGGGGTTGAGCACGGATCGAGGCGGGACCGACGACGACCTATGCGAGGGGGGTTTTTCACCTGCCTTTCCCCCCAAGCTCCGGCACGACCGGAGTCGCACAGGAGCCGAGGTCAGGCAGGTTCGCCTCGACCAGCTCAAGCTGAACAGCCTTGCTGATCAGCGACCCCGCAGCAGCTGGAGCAGGCCGCGTATCGTGGAGACTAGCGACATCTTTTATTTCATACTGTATCCGGAAAAAAAAAACGTATAGATCATAAAAAATATAAATACCTAGATACGGGTATGTTTTAGACGGTATCATTACTGCCATTGGAGAGGTTGGGATTAGTGGTTAACGGTCTACCTCACGCTTAGAAGTCCAACAACAAGTTGAGCATAGCACAAAGGGGGGCCCAAAGACTCCAGCCGGTTTACCGGTATTGGAGTAAAATATTTCAATATTTCAATTTCAATTTCAATACCCGTAACAACGGGGACCATCGCCCGTATCACCTCGACAAGTTCAAAGGCCGAATCCGGAGGTACCATGCACGAAGATTTGATTGGTTGAACATTCGAGCAGACTTTCCCCAATTCCTCCGTAGCCACCGTAATCACAGTCGGGACGAAAGGCGTTTTGATCAAATACTTGCCATCATCAAAAAGGGCTTGGATCGCCGCTGAATCCTTGCACCGTTCTCCAATATTCCGGAGGGGGTGCTTATCGCCAGGTTGAACAAAAGCGGGCCAAGAGGATCTCCTTGTCGGACACCCGTACGAGATTGAACCGTGCCGTGTAGGAGCGAAGCATCGTTGGGGTCGAAGTAATACACCGTGGAGTCCCGTGAATATATCATCTCAACCAACGGGATAATGGGATGCAAGTTAGGGCTCTTGTACAGCTCCGCAAGGAAACTCCGGCGGGAAATGGTGTTGAAGGCGTTTTCCAGGTCCAAGCTTAGGAGGCTGCAATCAGGAATAGCTTGTAGGCCAATGCGAGTGGTATGAATGGCTCGCTCGATACCCGCTTTGGTGAAAACCGATCGTTGTATAGGGCCCAGGTGGTCGGCCGCGACAGTCGCTATCCGCGCTATGGCGTGGCAATGAGCTAACCGCGACAAAACGCTGCCAGCAGCCAACGGCCGGACTTTAGGAGCCTCACCTCGAAGGCGAGTGGCGTCGCGGTCAACCCCAGTTTGCTTGTGAAGAGCCCACCCGGTCGCACTCGCCAGAAAGTCCGCCGCAGCCTCGGGAATGTTTCCCGCCGAGTAGCGGTTAACCCACTTACGCCATGCCGGAACATTCAAGTCACGGACATGTTCCCATCGCCAGCCATCAACGTGGGGGGCTGACAAGCGAGGTGCTTTTCTCAAGACAAGGAGCATAGACTCCTCCCATATTTTGAGGCTGTCACTGTCATCCAAATACGTGAGGGGTGGGCGCGCCGGGGGGGGCAGAGGGTCGGGGAGATCACAGTCAGGATGGGGAGTACCGGGAGGAGGATGCAACCGCTAACGAGCGGCCAAAGCCGCGTCCGCGTCCTCCACCATTCCGAAGTCGGCTCCGTCTAGGGCCACCCGGGCCCGTCGCAAATGGCCAACTTCCACTAGCTCACGGGCCCGACGGAGGGCAGCACGGCGTCGGAGGTCACTTTCAGAGAGGAGAGTCGGTGGGTGGTGCTGCTCTTGTTGAGTGTTCTGGGCCCGGCGACGGCGAGAGCCCCCCCCACCCCGGCCCCGACCGCCGGGGCGTTTAGGCACAGAAGCTCCCGGGCACGCACGTGCAAGCTCACCTCCATCTCGAATATCACGTAGAAGGGTGTCAATGCCCGTGAGTCCGTCCTCTCCGGACGTAGAGAGCCAGAGACGGACTCGACGTTGGACCAGGGAGCGGATGCGAGCACCGGCCGCCGCCGGGAACGGTCGGAGGAGGAGGCCGCCAAAGAGGTCAATTGCCAAAAAGCTCCAGCAGCCCGAGAGTCCGTTGAGGGAAGGGAGGTCGCATATTCGAGGGTGTCTTGTAGGGCAGAACGTAGGTCGTCTCTCGCTGTCGCACAAACCCCTCGGGCCGCAGTGACAGGTCTGAACTCAAGTAGACAAGCGACCGGGTCGTTGTCGGAGCACCATGAGGCAAGAGTAGCAGCCCGAGGGGGGGATCGGAGAGCAGCCTCTCGGCGGAGTGCAGCGGCAGATGAGGACATAAAAGCTTGTCCATGAGGTATCGGGGGTCCATCATGTGTAGGGGGGGAGTGAGGGGGGTAAGCACCGGTTCGGCCCGGGGTGGGGAAGGGAGTGGAGCCAAGGGGGGGAGGCCACCCCAAGCAGGGGGGGGAGGGGTGACAGCTCTTCGGAGGGGGCGTGGTCCAATGAGCGGCGGCCGGGAGCTGCCAGCATAGTCGTGTGGCAACATTGGAGAAACGGGAGCAGCCACACAGTGTAGGCATGGAGCGGTAAGAAGGCGAGCTTGGATGGCAGATAGAAGGTGGTCGCCCGAGGCACAAAGGGAAAACAAGGCCGGAGAGGAGGTCGCAAGGTAACGAGCTTGGCGACGGTGTGCGGAAGTAGAGGGGCCATTGCCAGTTATGAACATGTTCGTGTGTCTGGCGAAATTAGAGCGCCATTTACGCCCATCAAACGGTATGCCACACGGAGCGCAAGCGTAACATTCCCCCCGCGACGGGGATAGAACACCCGATGCACTTAGGCCCGGCTCCGACCCTGAAGCTCCAGCATGGGCACCAGCTGCAGCAACCGCAACTTGCCAGCTTCCAACAACATCATCTCGCCGCCAACCAGCTCCAGCCCTCCGCCCGGCAGCAGAAGCACTCTGTCCATTGGCACAAGTACCTGCAAAACCGGCGCCGTTGTCAATCCTCTGCCCACGGGCTGTGGCAGCGTCGGCGAATCGCTGACCGGCACTTGCGGGAGCACCACTAGCAACTACTAGCAACTACTTTAAGAAGTCGATGACTACCAATTTTGACATGTAAGCAAACAACACGCTCGTCAGTTTCCAGATGCTAGTGCCTCGGGAGAATTGGTGGTACGGTACGTGTACCACAAAAACGTGTTGTACGGACCGAAATTTTAATTTAGTACTTATCTCTTAAATATTTATAAGGAAACCGTATCATCGCTATATTTGCAATTGCTCGCACCCTAAGCGCACCACCTCTCTGTCGGGCCATCCGCCCGACTCAAAAGGACCAAAGTCAGATCAAACTCTACCTCAAGCCCGACGCTTCTCGAAACAAGTTGCCAAGAGGATTTTAAAACTTTTGGTTGTCGGAGGCGAAGGTTGGTGTGGTGAGTTGGGCGTGCAAGCAACGTGAAAGGTCGGGAGTGAGCGGTTCGCGATGAGGTCAGCGACAAGCTGGCCGTCCTAAAGATGAGCTGGAGCTGTGCGGTAAGACCCTCTCGTGTATCGAAAATCAGCTCGATAACGCCCATGAGTATCATGAAATGGATGGACCAGTTGTTTGGGTCGCAGGTGGCTGTGTTGCGGCGGGCCTAAAAGTCGAGGGGAGTGTACGAGGTAAGAAAATGCGTGTAGCCGCTCCCCGCCACGACCGCGTCCCGCATTTACGCTCGTGTGCCTCGCCTTCTGAGGTACCTAGCGACCAAAATCTTACTGAAACCCGTTCGAATAGGAAAATAAGGAATAATTAGACACTGCGAAGGAGCTGAGGCGTGCTGGTTGTCACGTGGGGGTGGATGCGGGAGTGAGCGTGGCGCATGTGCGAGCGCGGCTATGTGCGCGACCTCGGCTCGAAGCCCCGCGCTCCGAATGTCGAGGAGGCGACCCTTCCCGACAAAGAGAATACTAATTAGCGCTCATATAGGAAGGAGGATATCGAGGGAGCGAGCGGGTGTGAAGTTTCAGACATGGGAAGTAAGTGTAGACATAGGCGATAGGCACAGGTCGTGCATTACATCGGGGGGGGAGGGGGGGTTAGTGGCTCCGCCAAAATTCAGATTACATAGTTCTTTGTAAAACAAACAGTTAAAAACACCTCTCATTCCCTTCCAATTTGCATGACAGAGCGCATTGCTACTGCTTTAGCTTCTTTAAGGGGAGTAAAGCTAGGCTTTGTGCGTTTTTGTGCTACGATCCATGCGCAGGTATGCATGTCACTCGACTGCATGATGGCGTCACGTTGCTGCGTCATGCTAATGTTGCTGGGGACATTTCGTTGCAATAGCGTAGCATTATCATGCTGCAATTAAAACATGTTCGCGAGCATGGAGTTTTATAGTTGTTGCCTATGGATAGGTGGTGCAAACAATCATGATTAGGGGCTGCATGTTCAGCCCCGCCCGAACCCGGTGGCTTCGCCCGCCACGTTACCAACAAGGAGCTCGGAAACCAACTTGATATGCCATTAATGCGAGCAGGGGTGAAGGGGGAGGTAGCATGAGGTCCGTAGCATATGGATCGTTGCGGTAAAAGTACCCGCTACATGTCGAGCTGCGTTTTGGAGAAGGAGATGCGTCGGTGGGTAGTGTTGGCTGATTTTCGAAATTTACATTTTCAGCTATTTCTCTACAAGTACCCTCCGTCGGCGCGGTGCGCACAACGGAGTCGACAAGCAAAAGCTCCACACGAAATTTTGACAAGGTGTTGGAACGGTGAGCAGGAACTAATCTTCGGTTAGTGTGATCATCGCCAGGCGTGGGAGGCGGTGAGCTAGCAAGCTCTTCCCCGGCAGTGGGCAGCTCTGCCCGGAGTTGAGTGGACCGCTCGGTAGTTTCCGCACCATCATCCCACCGCACGGTCCACAACTTCGGCCCTACCGACGCAGTATCTAAGCCATACTTCCGGGCACGCTTATGGCGCCTCGAGCCGGGCCTTAGGTCCTTTGTAGGGCGGCCTCTACGAGCCGAAACTCTTTGGCCTATCCGGGCGTGCCGAGCGGTGCTACCGCGGGGGGTAGATGGGGGCAAAATCGTCGCCATGGCGAATAGCCGCGGCCGGTAACCCGTATTTCTTGAAAAATAAGTTGACTGGGACCTTCTGCACGTTTTGGACCTATTTTTGTAAAGATTGCTTGAATCAGCGGTCTTTTTGGAGGTTCCAAAAATGACCATTTTCTGTGGTACGTGTACCACAAACGTGGTACGTGTACTGCCCATTCTCCCGAGGCACTAGACCACCAAAAAAAAACTTTGCATTCGGTCGTATAGTAAAAATGTACTTACAAGAAAAGGCATTGGAAACCATCAAACAAAAAGGAGCATCCAAGGAGGGGAGAACCCCACAAGCCCAAGCTCGAAGAATAGGAAGGCATGCCACAACATTGGCACTGCCCTCCTGCAAAAACATCTCATCTTTCGCGGATGGTGGCTAAGTTCATCTAAGAACCGGCCTTAAACTGTGTACATGTAAGAGACAAGCAGGAGACATCACTGCCCTCCTGCAAAGCATAGCGAAGATATAAAATCATAGACAACAACAAAAACCGTAAACCCTAAAAATCGGTCGTATAGTCGCTTTTGTCTTGTCCACGTTCCTAAGCTAAGGTGCGTCTTACATGTACGAGCGTAAAGTCCATACTCGCGCCCGTATATCGTACTCGCCGTTCTGTTGCGCCCGTATTTCGTACCCGTACTTTTCTGTCGTAGTCCTACTGTCCTAGCCAGCATTCTGGCGTACCCCCACCAAAAATTGCTCATGTTTCATTGAATAATTTGTGCACCATGAAATGCTTCCCTTTGCCGTGCCTTGGATTCCGTTACCCTCTTGGCACTCTTGCTCTCTTGGTTCCCCCCTCCCCCCATTTTCCATGTCCATGTTCCTTAAGTGTTTCTTCTACTAATCGATAATGAAAGACATAACATGTTGTGTGAAACCTTCCCCACGGGTTGAGCTGTTTGTAAACTCCTAATAGTTTACTTACAACATGCGCATTTTGTCCTCATATCGTCCTTTTGAGCCTTGGGAGCGAAAAAGCCGTGGGTAGGTAGCGAAAAATTTGTGGGCGCTATTAATATGGAATGCGTTTCGATTGTGACGCACATTGTAAAGGATAAGTCGCTACACGAGTAATAGCCTCCGGACATGAGAGCGGATGTGCGTTAGAGTGCCGATATTGATTGGCGTGTCTCTCCGACACAAATATATTTTGTCTTGTTCTACTATCGTTGCTCAATTGCTAGGTGGAAGTGCAGATGGAGGGAAAGTTGAGAAGATGTCTCAATGTTAGTGTTTAGCAGTATATTGTAGGTAATCAAAGGGAATTGTTAAGAGGTTCTCTCACCTCCCTCTACTGCACTAGGCTTAAATAGCTTTCCGCCTAGATAGCTTGCACATGCTCCTACTCAGTAGTGCTAGGTGCTAGGCCTTTCCAACCGTCATCAATAGACTAGCGACGCGGCTCGTCTAGTCTGGGGAATCACATTCTGCATTGGAAACCTCGCTTGGCGCGTCATCTGGCTAGTTAGATTTACTGTGCGTATCTGTACGTACCGGGGGGTACTAATAGTATAGTATGCATTAGTAAAACCTTGGCTAAATTGCAGTAGCGGCGTACCCACGCTGTACGTCCTTCCGATGGAAAACCACGAATTGGATTTAGTAATGAGTACCTCTACAATGTCCTGCAATGTACTATTGCAGGATTGCACTCGTCTGAGTTTCATCCTGCTCATTCACGAATGATCATCTTTCGCGGATGGTGGCAAAGTTCACCTAAGAACCGACCGTTAATTGTGCGCAGGTAAGCGACAAGCTTCGGAATATGTTCGAATTGCTCGACTGTCATAAGCCTATCATACAAAGGCGATGTACAAAGGATTGTGTGAAGCCCCCTTGCATAGATTTTCGGACGATCCGACCATGGTGCGTTCTCTTACATTTAGTTGTGTATTCGACGCGCGTCCCCTCGGGATCACCTGCGCGAGGCGGTTTACGCAATCTCAGCGGCGCCGACATGTGTTCGGTGGACAAATCCAGGGCACGCGTCTTAGTCTTGAGCTTTGTGTGAAGGCATGTAACGAAACAAATACTAAGCAAAAACTCCTTTGAGGCTGCTTGGCTCTATTCGGTTTTACTGGCTCGACATATCGGTACTTGTGATATGACCAGTGCACCGTGGAAACAGCAAACCATAATGTTAGCACTGATTTCAAATCCGTGGCAAGAGTTGAAAGTCTTCTCGTTTGCTTCTCGTCTGCTGTTTATTGCAGGGAGATTACGATTGCTTCTGTGTATTTGGTGCTTCAGTAGTGACAGTGTGGCATTTGACGCTTTTTGACAATATGTGTTGTCGCCCAGTTTTATTTATGGGTTTCCTTCAGGAAAGACAATGAAGCACCAGCTGACGTTGAATTTTTACAACAGTAGCTCACAATTTCCCACTATTTCCTTCCAATTTCTCATCAACATAGGTGCCATATAAGTGGAGAGTCTACTACCATGGTATCAGCCCAGGAACAAACGAAATTGGTCGCTGAGCGTTTCGAAACATTCCGAGAGTGCGGTTTAGAATACTACCAGCCCAATTTGTCGCTTCACCACACTGCGATAGAGCGATAAATCTGCGCATATTGTGTATCCGCAAAGACACTGTTGAAGGACAAGAATTAACAAGCGTGGTGCCAGCATTATGGCGTCTTCATTCATCCGCAGAGCGTCGGTTCGTTTACTTTTAAACGCGGGAATGTTCGTGACGCGCAAGCGCGCTACCACAGTTGGTGCTCCATCATTCTTCTCCGCACGCTGGCCGCCAGACGCGTCACCTCTACCAACGACGCCCCTCGACTCCCCGCAAGCAGCGCACTCGGCGTCGCTGCAGCGCCCACCGCCGTCGCTGGTGGTTGATCTCCGGAGCTGTTGCTTCGCTTTGCCGCGTACGGTCGCGACAGAGCAGCGGCCCATCCCGCGAGTGGCAGCCCCGGCCCCGACCACCCTCTTTCTCGGCCCCGTCCCTCCTCCGTCTGTTCCACGTCTATTAGTCGATTCAATGACCCCAGCGACAGTCGAAGCGTAGCGATCGAGGAGGTTAGATCTTCTGCTACATTGGCCGCGAGGCTCGGCTCCATCAGCAGCGCCCGTAACAGCGTCAACAGCTCGTGCGTCAACCGAAGATACTCCGCACCCACGCCCGCTTCCGCCGCCGCCAAACCCGTTCGTGCCAGCACTTCCGAAGACACCCCGAAATTCGCCGCGCTGTCGAGAACGCTGTGGGGGCGCGACAGGGCGGCGCTCGCTTTTCCGTTAGAAGCCACGTTAAGTTGGGGTGGGGGCGCGGAGGAGAGCATGCCCGCGGCTGACTCCATCCCCTCCGTCAGCCCGTGCGTCGGGTCGCGCGTCGAACCGTCCAATAAAACTGCCAGCTGGCCAGCCAAACCCCGAGCAAGCAGCGCGCTCAGCGCACCCACCTGCCGTCCCGCCAGCAACGACGCCAGCAGCCCGAGCGCTGCTCGCGGTACGGCCAGACGACCCCAGAACGTCCCCGCTCCAGCACCACCCCCGCCCTCTGCGCCCAGGCGGGCCATCGTAGACGCTACGACGGCGCGAAACACTCGCCGGCGACTCGAGCTGCTTAGATCAGAGGTTTCGCCTACTCCGCCCCTATCACGATCACCGGTGCTGCTCGTGGGGTTGTCGGCTTTGTCGTTGGCGGCGGTGGGGGTTTCGTCGCTAACTAATAATTTCAACGTCTCCGCGTCTGCTTCCTCCTCGACCGTTATTCCAGCCTCCTCGGCCGTAGGAGCGTGCAGGCAGTCCAGTAAGGCCTCAAGCACGCCATCCGAATCGCCACACCCACCTTCGGACTCCTCGAAGAAGCCCCATAGAGTGGAAAGGTCCGCGGCGCGCGGTGCGCTAGCCGAGACAAGACGCAATGACGCCGCTCGCGTTGCCGGCGTCGAGCCGGACCCAAGCATTTCCCCTAAATGCTCCGGCGCCAATAGCGCCGCGAGCCCACTCGGCAGCTTCCCCCGCGGACTCGCTTCCAAAATCGCTGATAGCGTCGAGATACGGGCCAGCTCCGCCGTCTCCCCTGCTTCCCAGAGAAACGACCGTAACGAAAGTAGCGCCGACAGTAAGCTCGCGTCGCCTTCGCCGGTATCGACACTGCTTTCGTCGTCGCTTTCGACGAGATAGGCCGGTGCAGACTTACTAGAGTCCGCGCCAGCGACGCCGCTGATAATTTCGTTGTTATTCTGATCGAGGAACCGCAGTCGCCCACAGGGCTTGCGCTTACGTTCAACGCGGTCCAGCTCCTCGGCCGCGACACCGCAGCGCGAAAGAACCCACCGAGCGCAATCTTCGTCGTGTTGGACGAGGCAGCGCAGCACGCCGATTGCCGCGAGCGCAGGCCATCGCTCCTCTGGACGAGGCGCGCCCAGCTGCCACACTGACCCGCCCGGTGGGACCACTCCGGTTAGATGGGCTGCGCCGGGAGTGGCGGAGATATGCGCCCGCATCGAGCCTCGAGAACGCAATGACGCCAGCGAGCTGCTCAGCACCGCGCTATGCCTCGAAAGACCACCTCCTCCCGGCCCTGACGTCCTCCAGCCCATTCCCGCCGCTCGCATACTACCTGGTTTACCTACTTCCGTAGACCAGATGCTCGCCAGCCGCACGAGATACTCTCCGACGGCTGTACATACCGCGACGGGACGCGCCAAGCCGGACGCCAATCCCTGCGAAACAAGACAGTATAACGTTCCCATTTCATCAGCTCAAATCTCTTTTGGTCTAAGCTGACAGAAACAAGGTGACTGACAGTTCCCAGCGCACTCAACAACTATCTGTCACGTTCATTGTCATCCCCATCATACCACTGACCACAATCTTCGTAGTGGACACAGACACATGCAAATATATCAACACTTTAGGTATGACAATACAGTTGTTTTGGGGGGGATTCACAGGCGCCCACCGAGATACTCTCCCTGACAGACGTTTGCAATCGCAAGAGCAGACTGGTGAAAGTGGGAGGGTCAGGGTTGCCATCCGCTACGCCGGCCCAGGAAGACGACGCTGCCGACAGCGGCGGTCCCCCTCTGAATAGCTGCGCCACACCCACGACCCCACCTGGTAGCAGCTCGGAAACAGAGGTGGGCGGCGCCCCCATCAGCGCACACAGTTCATTGTGGCACTCAGCGCACAGGTTGCGGAGGGTGCGGCCCTGCTGTAGCTTCTCCCGATGACCTGGTCGCACTGTAAGCCGCCAGGACGGAGCAGGCGTCACTGACGGCGGGGGAGCCGCCTGACTGCTGGGCCCTCTGGTCGCGGTTGTACCAGAAGGGGGGGCTGAGGAAGGGGCCACCTTCTTCGCCGAGGCGCCCCCCGAGTCATGCGGTCCACTCCGGCGCCGCTTACCACCAGACAGAGGAACGGGCGTCCTCCTGATTCGACACGGACCCCACGCCGCACCATCACGTCAGTTGAATCGGGGATAAAAAAGGGGGCAGTCATATTGATGCGGGAGGGGGAGGTGAAGGTAAAGAGTGTGCACACCATGCATCCACAGCTGAAGTAGCTTGGCTACCTCCTGCCGTCGATGGCAGCCTCGGGGCAACAGAGGGTTGCTGCGACAGAATACCTGCCGCTCTGTCCCGCCTGCATGTTGCGCGTCACGTCAATAAGGGCGTACTCGACACGCAAGAGAAAAGACAGATGGGGGGAGGGTGTGATTTGCATTCCATCAAGAGGAAAGCAAGATAAAAGCTCCGTCGTACGTGGGGTTAGCACCTGTCACGCAGCACCTCGTCCAGCTCTAGCTTGAGGGACTCGTTCAATTGCAGTAGCTGCACATCAAAAGAGTAACAGCAAATTTAAGTCAATGAAACAAGTTCCAGTGCCTATTAGGCAGTGTGGGAATGGGTGAGCTGCGGAAGAGGGGCTGGCTGAGTGTATGTTGCGTCTGAGAGAGGAAGACAACGTCAGCAACGCTCCCTGCACGTGCATGTGTGCAATGCGTGTTATTAGGCGTGGGAACTGACCAACCATACATTTATATGTGCGTGTGTGCGTGGGGGGGGACACTGGACGGTTAGAAAATCAGCGCGTAAAGACGTACGGATCTAATCCAGGTCCATTGTGAGCAACATCCAGGTAAATTTCTAATGCTTATCCATACGTGCGTGTATGAGAGAGAGAGAAGCAGGAGAAAAAAGTATAAATATGCGTACTAAACGTGCACGTGTAACTGTTGTGAGTCTACTGTGTTGCGACTGTGTACGAGTCTGCAAGCACCTCCTTGTCAGCTGAGCCTGGCTGTGTGTGGGCGAGTGTGTGCGCTTTTCTGTGCCTGTTGTTAAGAGCAGACGACAGAATCTGCGTGTGACGACGTGTACACTTCTTCGAGTTGCTTTTGTGCTTCTGCGTGGGCGTGCGATGTTTGTAATTTGAGTATATGTGCCCGCGGTGTGTGTGAGTGTGATAGTGGGTGAGTTTGTGTGATTGTGTGTGTTTATGTACGACTGTGTGATTGTGTGTGTTTATGTACGACTGTGAGAGTATTAGCGAGTGTGTATGGGGGGGGAAGGGGGGGGGGCAGCACCCTCTTATTCTCCTCCGCCAGTTTCTTGCCAGTGCGCAACTCCTGCTGCAGCCGCTGGTCCCTCTCTCCTCCCGCCCGTCGCACATCCTCCACCTGCGCAACATATACCAAGTGAAAAGGGCGGCAGTGAAATATACCAATATATGAAAAGGGCGGCAGTGAAATGCCTGCGAAGGTCGTGAATCCATCATTAGACTCCATTTGTTTAACTCTATCTCTACTCCTGTCTGGCTCGCCACCAGCGATTAACAAACGCGAAACAGAAAAATACCCATGAGGAATGTAAAACACCCATAACCGTACTTCCAGCTCCATGTGCGCCTGCTGCTCCTTCAGCTTCTTTATCTGGCTGTTGAGATCCGCGATGGTAAAGGAGTCCCCTTGCGGGCGGTTCGGTTCCTGGGACTGTAGCAAAAATACATTTCTCAATCAATCAATTACATTTGGGCCATTACTGCTTTCACAACGGAATACAAAGGCCCAAATTCTTTTCCTCTCCTCTCCTCCCTCACCCCCTCCCTTCCTCTCCTGCCCCCCGAAATCTTTGCGTCATACCTGCTTGAAGTTGTTCAGCTCTTTCTGTAGGTCGTAATTCATCTTTTCCAGTGCTTGAAGCTTATCCCGAAGCAGAGAATTGCTACCTCGTTCTTGAGCCAGTTGCTGCTCCACTTCTGCTGTGGACGGGCCGGCAGGTAAGCCACCCATCCGCCCACTTCCATTGACACCAGACTGCGGCCGCTCTGCTGTTTTGCCACCCCGAAAAAACAGCGTAGTAAGAGCTGACGCCCGTTGAGTAACCCCAATGTATGTGTGTAACATGTGCCCGTGTGCATGTATGTGTGTCGCCTTGTGTGTGTATATGAGCGTGCGGGCATGTGTGTGTATATGTTTGTGTGTGTGTGTGTGTGTGTGTGTGTGTGTGTGTGTGTGTGTGTGTGTACGTGTGTGTACGTGTATGTGTGTGTAAGCTGTGTGCGCCTGCATGTCTTTTGCGTGTGTGTATGTGCGCGCGCGCGTGTGTTTGTGTGTGTGTGTGTGTGTGTGTGTTCGTGCGTGTGTGAGTGTCTCTCGCCTTCTGTGAAAGTGTGCATACTCTCTGTGGCTGTGTGAGTGTGTGTTTGTGCTACGTGGCTGTAAGTGAAGTGTGTGCGTATATGTGTGTGTGTGTGTGCTTGTGTGTGCATGTATGTGTGTGTGTATTTGTGTGTGTGTGTGTGTGTTAATATGTCTGTGTCTCTGCGTAAGCATATCTGTGTGTGTGTGTGTGTGTATGTCCCTCTCCTTCCGTGTAGGTCTGTGTGTGTATACTCTATAGCTGTGTATGTGTGTATGAGTGTGTGTGTGTGTGTGTGTGTGTATTCATGGGTGCAGAGGAGGTCTTGCCTGCTGCTTGTTTGGCTGCCATTGAGACCCGGCCCTGAGGGAGGCTACTTGCAGCATGCGGTGTAGGCTGCCAGTGGGGCCGATCAGCAGCGCTGGTGGTAGAAGGACCTGAAGAGCGGGGACCATGGTGGTCGCCTGCATGATGGGTACGCGAATGCATTAGTTTGCAATTAACGGACGTGCATTGTTGCTTCGATATCGATAAGTTCAGCAGAGTCTGCAGCACCTGCATGCAATATAACTGAAGCATTCTGGTGATGGCGCTGCCTATGATGCTGTGCTGGGTGCTGCTGTTGCTGCTGCTGCTGCTGCTGCGCTGGGTGCTGCTGCTGTCCCCGGCCCGCCTGAGGTTGCGCTACGTTGTTAAACTTTGGAGAGTCGGTGCCAGCCACAGCGGCCTGACTCAACGTGCTATGCGCCTGCAGTTTACCAGCACGCAACAACCCATTCAGCTCCAAAAATTCGCGCTCTTGCACGTAATGACAGTGTGGTGCTAGCGGTTGACTGCCTCGCTGTCAGTATCGCGCCTTTTTCATTTAGAAATATATATGAAATATAGTAAACAGCACTCCATCGGTCGGGGGGCACTGCGTCGTCGTCGCAACGGTCGAAGCAGAGCTAGGAACTGGGTGGGGTTGTATCAGTGGCAGCCTCCACGCACCGATGTGATACCGTCCAGCTGGTCCTGCAACTTTTCGGCAGCTTCAAGCCAAAAGAGCTCATCGTCGTCGTCCATCTCCGCTACTGCCGAAAGCGGTGCTGCTGCCGGCCACCTCCCCTTCCGGCGCCCCTCACGAGCGCCTCCTCCGGTACAGTACCCGCACTTTTTTTAGCCTTACCAACTTTAGCCCCCATTCCAGGGTCTCAGGAAGTAGCAAGCTCGGCGACCCTCGCTGAACTCAGCTGCGGCGAGAGTTGTCTGGTGAAATGGACGAAGCTGCTATCCCGACCAAAACCCGAAATATGCACGAGGTCGCTGTTTCGGCTCGCTCGACCGCGCGCGCATCAAGCAATCATTTTGTGGAATTGCTTATAAAAATTATCATCATAAAAAAGATAACTTAAATTGTTTACTTACTTACAAAGAAAGCAGTGGAGTCCGCCAACACCAAAGGAAAATAAATGGGAAGCTAAGAAGCTTAAGCCCGCGTGGCAGAAAGGCGGGCAACAGCATTTGCACCACCCTCATGCAAGGCATCGCGAAGATAGGAACCGATCGAGCGTGTCATGAAGAACCAATTGGAATTGAAATTGTATTACAACACTATCGACAAATTGGACCGAATATTGTCCAACGGCCATCAATACTTTGCCATCTAGGACACTCAGGAGAACGATTGGGCCCTCCGAGTACTCTTCCACCAGGTACACCTATCGACAAAATCATTTGCAATCTGTGCCGACGTTCCTCCGAGGCAAAAAAATGTAAGCAACCGTAGCAATTGCCACGGTCCTCTTGCCTAAGCAATAATAACAATAGAAATGATTTTGTAATCAAGGCAAAATTTTCTAAAAATATATCCATTTGTCAAGAATTATAATTGAAACTGTTGCTCGACCTTCACGATGTACGGCCCGCTCCAACCGAACCGGGATGCCGACCGGCCTACGCCGATCGGCGTTCCAGAGGGTCGACGCGTCATCCTAATCTAGCTCCCGCGTGACTCCGGTCTTACCAAAGAAAGTAGGGAGAAGGCTATCGAAAATTAGATCGACGACCTCTTCCCGTGGTCGCTCGTCGATCACGCCGTCGCATCCGGTAAGCCCCGTCCCAAGGTCGTAGCCGCTCCTCCCCCCGCGACTTTACTCCTTATCGAGGTCTCCCGTCACTTCGACGGCAGGTGGGGAAAACGGTCATCAGTATTCTCAGAGGTTATCATATTGGTGACCAAAGCTACAAATAGATGTGAATCTGATGATTTTTCTGTGCCTCCAAGGAAACTCCAAAAATGCGAAAGACGGCAAACCGAAAGGCACTATCCGCGGTAGTAAAATACGGGCGACCAACATTAGGGAGGGGGTATAGAGCATAAAGCAGTAGCGGCATACCGCACACGTAATCATGAGCCGAAAGGCCGAATAACGCGCCTCAAAAATCCGATGAATTTTGTCCAATAATTTTTGTTGCGCCGCGACCGAGTCTTGAAGCCAACAATGAATACATTTTACATTGTGAGACCCTGGGTGCCACGCGACATTGAGAAGTCCATCGCCAGTGGAGCGACAAGGGTACAAAGTACCCGTCAAGATAGGGACCCGCTTCCGGATGCCAGCAACAAGGGCAAGGCCATTGACATGGGGTACCATATACGAGGACTTTCAGGTTGTACACGAGCACAATCGTTCCTCATCTTCTCCGTAGCAACACTATGCACATTCGAGACGAACTTACTCGTCTTGACCACGTAATTCCCATCATTAGAGAAGGCGTGTATGTATTGCCCCGGAATCGTGGCATTGCTCCCCATTATTCCGAAGAAGGCACATATCGCCAAATTGAACAAAAGCAGGCCAAAAGAATAATATTGTCGTACTTCCGTGAGCAACTGAATAGTGCCCTACAAGGCCGACGATTCAACCGGATCGAAAAAATACAACACGCCAGTCTCGGGAAAAAATCATGTCGACCACCGGGGTAAAATTGAAAATTTGATTTATTTATTTTTTACAATAATACCGAGTTAACGGCTGTTGTCCCTCGGCGCCCCCTTATCGGGTGGCCTAGTGTAGGTCGTATGCGTTGCTTGAATGGGTTTTACATACCGTGAACCACTAGTCACAACCTTTCCATTGGCAGTAGCGACACCGTCTAAATCATGCCCGTAAACAATAACGGCATGCATGTATGAATTGTAATTTGTCTCTAGTCTCCACGATACGCGGCTTGCTCTAGCCGCGCGAGGGTACTGATCAGCCAAGCCGCCATCTTGCGCTCGTCGCGGCGGGCTTACTTGACATCTAATCTAATCCTCCGCGGCTCCGGTCTTGCCGAGGGGGGACATGTGAAAAACCCCCTCGCAAAGGTCGTCGACGGTCTCGTTGTTTTTCCCGATCCACGTACTCTCACGTCCGGGATAGTCGCTGCCCCTCCCGGTGCAGCTCGCCTCCTAGCCTAGACTTCCATTCCCTTTCGGGTAATGGGAAGAAAGAAAGTCTATAGCTCCATACGTTGTTTGGTTGGCGCTCCTACCTCCTCGCCAGATTTTCTCCTATCCCCGGTCCGTCTCCGTTATATGTTTCCAACACATGTATGAGCGTGTAGAATTCGCCAGTACCCTCCCATGATGGTTTACATTGGCAGGGGGGCACCTTTAAAAGCATAGTGCCGTTGCGATAAACCTAGGCACCCTGCGCGAGGCAACATGTTAATGACTTGGAGAGGGGTCGGTCGAATTCGCGGATCGAGGCAACGTTCCCCAACATGCGTCGGGTACGAAAATATTTATGCCAAAAACCCTCCGTACCAAGTGTTTCCGGCGGCTGTCGATCTTGCGGACCTCCGCCGCCATACCATGTCGCTCTTTTGACTGCGACCTTCTTTTGGAATGCGTAACATCTCATCTCGCCCCAATGGGAGACACGAGTCTCAAATGGCTGGTCGGCGTCAAGCGAGCGCCTTGCCCCTATGTTACTTCCCGACTATCCGCCGCCAACTCTAACGCCCGCCGCCATGTCAGATCCGTCCGTACGACCTTACCCTCGTCGCCGCAAAACAACCCCTCGGATACATTTCCCACCCGTAGAAGCGAGATTATGCGAGAAATATCGATACCGGAAATAAAATATCGGACTAGCCGAGCGGGAGATCTTGACGTTGGTTTACAATTCACATTTTGAAAATGCGTACCAAGGCTTCCCGACATATGTGGATAACGGGGATCATAG
This sequence comes from Tetraselmis chui, assembly GCA_026401115.1. NCBI lineage: Eukaryota > Viridiplantae > Chlorophyta > Chlorodendrophyceae > Chlorodendrales > Chlorodendraceae > Tetraselmis > Tetraselmis chui. The sequence continues at coordinate 146,342 of JAPMLY010000123.1, forward strand.
TAGCCGCTTATCACCCCGCCTAGCCCCCAACCGTGCCATGTCCGGCACGGCTATAGGGTTACCAACGCCCACCACGTGGAGGTGGGGGTGAGTGCATGCGTACATGCGAGCGCACCCCCCTCCAAGGCTGCCCACGCTGCGCCGCTGGCGGGCGCCACCATCGGGGTAATGGGGTGAAGGGCTCGGCATGGAAGCTTTGGCCGGAAACAGTACTGAAGGTATTCTCAAGGTCGAAGCTAAGAAGGCTGCAGTCCGTTTGAAGTCCAATACGGGTAGTATGTGTCACTCTTTTGATACCGGCTTTTATGAAAACATAGCGATGTACCGGGCCCAACTGCGCAGGAGTTGCGTCCGCTACCCGTGCGAAGGCTTGGCAATTATCCATCGGCGATATAACAATGCATTCCACAATGAGGCGGACCTATGGGGGTCGTCACGCAGGCCGATGATATGTCGGTCGACCCCCGCTTGTTTACGACCAACCAAGGTAAGTCCCCCGCTGAGTAGCGGTTCACCCACGCACGCCAAGTTGGGATATTCAGGTCGCGCACATACTCCCAACGCCAACCGTCGACGTGTGCAACTGATAGACGAGGTGATTTCCGTAGGTACACAAGCATAGCATTACTCCACACTTCTAAGCTATACTCGTCGTCATGATAACATAGGGGGGGGGGCTGTGTTAGTGGGGGGAGGGGGTCAAAGGAGGTCGCAGTCATGATGGGGGTACTAGGCATAGGGTGAAACACCGGCGGAGGGTGTCGAGCGCAACAAGAAGGTCCTCGCCCATGCTGAAGTCGACACCGTCGAGGGCCGTGCGGGCGCGACGAAGCTCACATGCTTCGACTGATTCACGTGTTCATGGCTAAGCAATTCCCCGACAAAGCTCCATCATATGAAGGTTAGTCAATGCTTGTTGTTGCCGCTGGTTATGGCGGTTTCGCCGACGCTAGGAACCTCCGCGGTCATGACCTCGACCACTGCAAGACGTGACACGGAGGCATTTGGGCACGTTCGACGCAGCTCGTCACCATTCTCGATGTCACGCTCGAGGGTGTCGACGCCTGACCAACCAGTCTCACATCCGTCAAAAGCCAAAGGCGTACTCCACGTTCAACAAGGGAGCGGACACGGGCAGTAGACGCACCCGGAAAAGGACGGAGGAGACTACCACCAAAGAGTTGAACGGCAGGGAGCGCACCATCAACACGGTGGTCACTTGAGGGAAGGGAGGTTGATAGCACTAGCATCCCGTTGCCTAGTGCTTATGTTCAAGGTAGCTATTTGTCATTCTTGTACTTAGTGTTATGCTATTAGCGGTACTCTATTCCCTATTAGTGGCGGTCGGCCGGCCCTGCCGGTGCCTTGGCCGGCCGCCATCTCTCTCCTTCTCACTTCTTTAGGCACCACACCCGGTCCCCTTTTGGGGCCGGCACGACCTACGTGTAACTATCCGTTCCCGATTCCGACAGGTTATGGGCTCTCCACCAAGTTACACTAGAGAAGAGCATGTGTAATGCGCTCGGCGCCACACTTGTCCTACCTACTCCCACGTAAAAAAGAGTAAAGCGTGTGTAAAGCGCTCGGCGCCACGCTAGTAATTCATCGTCGAACCGACACCACGCTTCGCCTTCGAGCTGGCTGTCCGCACTTGTCCTACCATCTCACACGTAAAAAATAGAAGAGCGTATATAAAACGCCCGGCGCCACGCTTGCCCCACCAAGCTTTCAGTCTCAATTGGCCTTCAGCCTACCGATACTCTCGACCGGATCTAGTTGCTTAGAACCGACCCGCGAAAATTTGGCCCGTGCGTACTTTACCTAGCATTGTTACTGTTTTTCCCCCATGCAATGCCGCAACGCTCACCTAACTCAGCGAGGAGCTAACATTTCCCACGGCGAAAGGGGGGAGTCAACCCGAGCAGCGCTCGTCTATGCATTTGCTTGTCTACACGCTCCTAACAGCCATGTTCGCTTTGCTTCTTCCTCGCCGGTCGCTCTCATGCGTCGGCTAATTCGCCCGTGGACAGTTTTTCCCGCTACATGTCAGACTAGTACATTACGCAGTACATTTGGAACCGCTTCATATCGGCAACTCGCCGGTACAAGCACGTTCATGTGAGCGCATGTCGCTACACCGACCCGGCCTGAGACACACGCTACAAGCACTACACCGCCCAAGATGGTACCTTCCTTGACGCAAGCTAAGACGACGTCAAGACCTCGGCTACCTTGAGGGGGGGGGGGGGGGGGGGGGGGGTTAGCACTAGTATCCCGTTGCCTAGTGCTTATGTACAAGGTAGCTATTTGTCATTTTTGTACTCAGTGTTATGCTATCAGCGGTACTCTATTCCCTATAGTGGCGGTCGGCCGGCCCTGTAGCCGCCTTCGCCTGCCGCCATCTCTCCCCTTTTCACTTCTCTAGGCACCACACCCGACCTACGTGTAACTACCCGTTCCCGATTCCGACAAAGGTAGTGCATTTGGAGGTGTCGGATATGGCCGCTCTAATTTCCTCTCGCGGTGTCACGCAGAGTCGCAAACTCCCCGAGTTGACGTGGCCGGCCGGCAGGTGAGAAGACAATCTACAACATCAAGGGAGGAGCAACACGCCGCATGAGCAAGAACACGGGGTTGGGGGGTCACGATGGGCAGCCTCGCGTCTTAGCCTAGCAATAGAGGAGGGCATAAACGCCCGCCATGTAGGCGAAGATGACGAACCACGTAAGGCCATGGGAGGGAATGCAGAGGCCGGATGAGGGGGGTATGGCCAAGGGAGAGAGGGGTGATCATAGCGCGGGGGGGGGGGGCTGGGGGGGGCTGGGCTAGTCGGCAGACCGGTAGAAGGGAGATGGGGGTGGGACTAAGGTGGCCCCGAGGCTGAGGAAGGAGCGGGAGGAGGGAGATGACTAATACTCTTGCCGGGCACGTAACATGTGGAGGGGCACCGCTTTCACGCTTGTAGGCAGCCGGGGGATATAGGCCGGGTGATCGATGAGGCCGCACAATGCGGACTTAGAGCCGAGCGAGGACATGCGCGGGTAGTCAACAAAATGTGGATATTAGTAGGGCAGAGGGGAACATAAGACGGAGAGGAGGTCACCACTTAAAAAGCAAGTCAACGGTGGGCAAGTATAGAGGGAGCAAGTAACCCGTATGATTACTATTGATAAGTTCGTCGAGTGAGATTGGACCGCCATTTACGGCCTACAAAGCGCAAGTCGCATGGCTTACATGTGTAACATTTTCTCACAATGGGGGAGAACGCCCCGGCAACATCATCACAAGCGACATTAACACCATCGACACCCTGCACAACACGAGCACCACGCACACCACGAGCATCATCCCGCACCACCACATCACGCACACCCTTGACCCCAAGACGGACATCGCATGCTCATGTCCCGGTTCCGCCACCATTCATACGCATCCCACGAGCACCTCGCACACCATCAACACGAGCACCAACATACGCACATTCATAGCATCACGTAAACCACCAACACCACACATACCATTAGCACCACACAACTCATCAGCTCTGTCACAAGCACCACCATTCCCCACACCACCGATGACGCTAGTCCTAGCACATTTACCAACCATACGCATCGCACCAGCGCCACGCACATCTCCGGCATTAGCACCAGCACAAGCACCAGCATGACGCACACCACCAACACAAATTCCAGCCCCGTCACTACCCGGACGCAATACTTCACCATCACCGCGCACACTACCATCACCATCAAAGGGATCAAAGGGACAAGCCGGACAAGGGGGGGGGGGGGGAGAGGAACGGACAAACGGAAGGGATCCGGAGGATCGGACGCGGGTTGGTTACCGGCTCGTTGACCGGCCGAAATGGGATCGTGGGTGCAAGGCCGGACACATGAGAAAGAACCGAGCCACCCCCAGCCTCCCAAAACCGGTGAGTGAAGAAAGGGGGAGGCCGTAGGGGCAGGGGACGCAACGGAGGCGCCACTAAGTAAAGAAGAAGGGGGGGTTAGGGGGGTCTATAATAGAGAAAACATGTAATTGATTGCATGGTCATGTGTACGGTGTCGGGTGGGGCGTGTGTTTTTTATGTGAAGTAACTTTGCTTGCGGCCCAAATAGTGCCGGCGACTTGTTCGGTACTTCGGTGACTAGGTATGCGCGGTTGAGAGCTGCGGAGATGTGTGGGGCGGGCTTGGTGGGTGGTTTTTCGCCGGGGCGGTGATCGGGTCGGGCATGAGGAGAACAGTAATATTTCTGAGTGTAGTGACGTATGGGAGCAAAGGGGGAGGTTATGCTAAGCACCACCTTCGGGGTGTCGGTGAAGGTTAGAAGGTTCCGCAGATCTCATAGCGATGGCACCGAGTCCGTCCGGTCCTTCGGTGGTGAGCGCAACCTCCGTTTGGTGTGTAGAGACGTCGACTCCAGCTGCAGCGAGGGAAGAGAGGAGGGCTTGTAGGTTAGTTTGTCCGCATGCAATGGCGAGGTGGTAGTTGAGGGAGTCATTGACCACTACAGCCATCTTGCCAACCGGGGGAAGGACAAAGTTAGTGAAGTAGCACGTCTCCACCATGCGACAGTCGAGCCCCCAACGATAGAACAAGCAATTGACGGTAGAAATGTCTTCTATTTGTTAGCTATGGAGGGGGACAAGGCCCCCCACTGAGAGCCGGGAAGGCCTTGTAGGGAAGGCCTCATAGGGAAGGCGAGTAGTGTGTCCTCTCGCGCGTCGACCAAACACTGCGCGTACTACGTGGAAACAAGTTCGAGGCGTGCGACATGACTGAGGAGAGAGGTCTTGCACACGTTCAAGGCGTGGAGGATGGTACATGTGAGGGGATAGACCACTCGGCTAGGGTAGGGGGTCCGTAGCTTCAAATTCCTCCCATGCCGCGTGGGTTGCTACAAAGATTTCCTTCGGCGTCCGGGAGCTGAGCTCAGCCGTCGTCCCAAAGGTGGGCGAGGGCGGATGATACTAGATCATGGGCTTGGTAGTGGTCGAGGCCTTGTAGTCATATTTCTAATAGCCCGACGTGGTGTCCGCCTTTCTCAACGTCGTTCATGTGGGGCGCTCTGCATATAAGTCCCACATGGGCTACCTTCGTGATTGGTTAGGACGTGGGTGTTATGGTAGAAGTGGTTTTGCCGGTGGAGGAGTTCCTTGGCCACCACCCGTCGATTAAGGCGAATGAGTACCATGCCTTTAGCGAGTGGGGGGGCTTAGGGTTTTTGGGGCGAGGGGGTAGGCCTAGAGGGGATTCGAAAATTGTCATGGGCTAGCTTTATCCCCCAGCGTCTGCTGGCCTCTTCGGATATCTTAGTAGTGGCAGTGGGACCAAGATTGTGGGACGATCATGGGGCGGGTGAGCTTGTCGGGATTGAGGATCACTGGGTCGGTAAGGGGGGGTGCCGACGACCTCTCCTGTGATAGCCATGTGGGTAGGTTGAGCGAGAGGGCGGGGGGCGACTGGGTTGTTCACATGGTGCGCTCGGTTGGAGAAGTTGGTGTAGGCTAGGAGGATGGGGTGTTTCGGTGGGGCAAGGGGCGGGCGTGAAGTGGTGAGGCCCATGTGGGGGGGGGGGTTGCGATAGCTTGGGGGTCAGCCCCGGATGGAGCCTCTGTCGTGGGTGTGTTCGGGGCATCCGCGGATCTAAGGGGGCTGGATTCGTCGGTGGGGGTTTCGTCGGTGCAGTCCATCTGAGTGGGATGGTCCCTGTCGGCGGCAGATTGGTCCATATTGCGGGATGCGGTGGTGAAATCGATCTGGGAGGAAGGTCCGACGGGAGGGGAGCGTGCGTTTTCTAGCAGGGTTGCTGCTAAAGCCCAAACTCGAGAGGTGGTAATCTTGGGCAAGAGGCAGGACTTGACGAAGTGGGAGGGCTGTCGGTGCACCGAGCTGATAATGTTGGTGTTGTGTGTTGCTGAAAATTGAGCTGCGAGCCGGGAGCTCACCGAGAAAGACCGGAAATTCGACGGATCAAGTCGATGCTTGGCGGATGAGGGTCGGGTGAGCTCGGCCCGGAAGAGGAGAGGTCTGGGAAGCGATAAGTAGGAGTGGGAAGAGCCCTCTTTTTTACGGACAGCTTAATGATGGGTTAGTGGCTCTTCATGCACCGAATGTCCTTGACATCCCTCTAGTTCCCGTTTTACTAGCAAAGCTCCACCATTCCCAGCACAGTAATGCTCGTGACATTATCATTTCTCCTCTTGTCGCTCGCCCGTGCGTCTTGGCAGTTCCCATTGTCCCTTTTGCGCAGCTCACCACCATGATTCTGCAGCACCAATCACACGCAGCCCCTCCACCACCCTCGCCATGTTCCCCACCGCTTAAGGACGCCCGGGCGTTGTCCCACTCATCGACAATGCAGCTAATGATGTTCTCCATGCAAACATTATTGAATACAATCCCCGTTGCATGATCAAGCATTATCACGAAAAATGAAGGCAACACCATTATCACAACGCATACCCACACAAAAACCATGGTCTCCCGTATACACCCATGGGGGATGGGCATGGTTCTCGCAGTGGTTTCGGTGATGTATGAAGAGGTCGTGGTTTCTCGCAGTACGTACCCAATCCCACTCCCAGGCTGCCGCGGTTGACGGCACGGGCTTTTCCCTAGCTCATGCCGCGATCATACACTCCATGGCCTTAGCTCCACAACTCTCCACCGACATGACTGTTGACCCCGTCGATCGGTCTGACCCTCCGTGTTGTAAACATTGTATCGTCCGCTTCCCGAGCCACAACACCCATCGCGTGGCGGATTGGCCTCCTATCTATTTCTTTTCTAGCTCCGCCGCATGCGCTAGGCTCACCCCCTTAGCAGAGTGGCATGTCATGTTTTGTTCGCCCGCGACGTCAATGTGGACTTTATGCACGAGGGTGGCTCGCTGGCATTCCAATCGCTCAACAGCTCATCCAATCCCCTATTCGCATCTACTTGTTTGTATGGTACACTAAGACCGCCCTCGTCGAACTCACCAACACCACCGTGGGCACCATACCACCACTTCGCGCCATGACTTTGACATGGTTTGGCTCCCATAAGTATTCATTTAATTGGCAAGCCAGATTATGGCGACCTCCTACAGTACCGTCATGGGGCTTCTCCTTCCCGCACTTCCGCTGCCTTTTGGTTCGACTCCTACATCCATTCCATCCACTTCATGTAATTCGTGTAATCGTGTTCCTCGACGCATGGTACGCTTGGGCCGCGACTACATGGCGCTCCATACCTCAAGGCCTTCAACCTCTAACCCAGCCTACAGACCAGAGATAGGCCCCTTGAAACATTTTGTGCCGTATCGCGTTGCCGCATCCCTTCCTCCTTCCCCGTCGACCCGTCGTTTTTAATACGACCCGCGATGACACCTCCCTCACGCCCCCAGATAGTCAACTCTAGTACCTACATCTGCCCGGATCCATTACTTGCCCGTTTCGACGCCGGCACCTACCACAACATTCGCGTCGTGGTACATGTGAAAGGCATTGATGTATCTCTTGTTGTCTATGGCATCGTCCTACTTACCCCTCATATACAATCTACGGTGACACTCGGGCCATAAAATTCCACGTGCTCCCATGCTCGCTCGAGCTCCCCCCGGCATTCTCGCACAAGAACACCTAAGCCGGCATCATGGCATCATCTTCGTCTACCCCGCCACATCTGCCCGCCACTGGCCCCAACACCTATGGTCCACTCGTCCTCGTCATGCGCAACCATCTCATGCACATGTAGATCCTCCCACGTAACCTCACATCTGCTGCCATTGCCCATAATGGTTTTGGTCCTACATCCGCTTACGCCATCATGCGCCACAACCGTATGCGCTATCCTTATAGAGACAGCATGCCCCTCATCCTCCGCTCTCTATCTGTCACTTGCGCGCGTCATGATGACCATGTTCCTCACCAAGCCGAACCACGCTGCAATCTCCATATGCGCAAGCACTCAATCGATTGCATACCTTAAAGCATCCATAAGCTCTGACATCTTTGGCTTTATTCAACATAGGGCCATGGCGGTATTAAGTGGCGTTTAGGTGTTCTTGTTAATAATTTCTAGAGCTATGTATGGATTCGTGTACTCCCCGCCAAACAATATGTCACCTGGGTCTTACGTTCCATTTCACTAACATGAAGAGCACGTACAATCATCTCCATAGCATCTCCCCTTTCGCGCCCATGATCTAGTTCGACTGCGACCCCAACTTCATGCGCTCCTCATCGAGGTCCGTGGTCAAATCTCTTGGCTAATCTGCTCAGCTCACCGCTCCTAATAACAACCATCAACTAGAAAAAATGGAACGCCAACGGGGAACCCTCGCGGACTCGGCCATTGCGATGATGCGTCAATGCAACGCACCCCCCACGCATTGGGGCTTTGCAATACGTACTTTGGTTTATCTCCACAGTCGCTTCCCCACCTCAACCACGTATAGGGTGGGTTTTAGGGTTGTAAGGTGTTAGGGTGGTAGCGGTGTGGTTCCGGACCCCCTCATTTTCGGCCGCAATAAAGCCGACCTGACCCATCTCAAGCCTTTTGGCTACTCGGCGTATCTAAACTATGCCATTCGGGAGAGACTCTCCCATAAGGCCGTGCGCTTCATGTTCGTTGGCTACTGCAATGATGGTCTTGGCTAAATTGGTCCAAAGCTTCACAGCAAACCGTCTCCTACGCATTGTGCATGTCGTCTTCTTCGAAGCTGCGCATGCTCATCATCTCTCCATCGCTCCCCGTCTCGCGTAAATTAATTAATCCTCTCATCATTGAATTGCCTATGTGCACTACCAGCTGCGAGAATTGTTCGTATCGATATCGCCAATTCTTTGATAAGATAAATTTCGTTGCATTGTTTGTGGACGCAAATCGGAGATTAGACATTTATTTTTTCTTGTTCATGTGCGTTAGCCGGGAATTTTCGCGTACGCGGGCAAGTAATTGATTTTCTTGATATGAATTTCTTTAGTTGTATGAAACGGGGCTCCTTCGCTTCTTTTGCTGCTTCTTTGCTGGCGAGTTACGCGATGGCTCACTTATGCCAAAGATGTGGATCACTTACAGAATTTGGATTTGGTGGCCCTTGGGCCACCCTACACGCAATGTGAGAGGGAATCGGGTGGGTGGGTTTGCGTGAGCGATAGCTCTCGCAAAAGGCAGAAGGTGGACACACAATCGCTGCTGGTGTGTTATATAGGGTGCGGACATTTTACTGTCCGTGCGCGCTTGGGCGCTTGAACCGTTAGGGAGATGTAGCGTCGGAGGTAACGCATGTAACGGAGGTAACGCCGGTTACTTCGTAATTTAGCCCTGTAATTCAAACCTCTATATTACTAATATGACCATTTAAGCTGTGTTGGGGCTCACTTATGCCATCTGTCGCCGACTGGCGTGTGACGTTGGGTGGGGGCCCGCCAGGGGTCATCCACCCAAAGAGTTGCCAAGCTCCCGGGCACGGGAGCACTGTTGGGTCGATGTAGTCGAGGACTACGTCCGACTCTCGCGCCCAACCGCCGAAGAACTTGATCTTCTGCATTGGGGTACCGATACTGTACGCAGCAGTAGCTGCACCCTTTCGGAGGGAGTGCGAAGTCCACGCGAAACCGTCCGGAGGTTGTTCGTGTACTGCACAAAGTACGCGTTGTAGCCAAGCAGTCAGGGTGTCCGCAGTCCAGTTTGTCGTAGGCTCGCGTACACTAATAGCCCATCGTCTGTCCGGAATCTTCCCGGCGGAGAACCTGGTACGGGCAGCGTCGAAGTACTGTAGTAGTTTCGCCATGTCCGGGTGAGCCGAGGCCGGTAGTTCACAGAGGAGTTTTCGCTCCGTGGAAGTACCCCGTTGACCTTTTCTCGTTCCGTGGTATAGGAGGATTCCGCCGGTCGGAGTACACAACAGGTCTCCAGACCGGCACTCAACTCCCGCTCCACCTCGACAAAAAAATGTGGCCAGGAGCACCGTCGCTAGACACGCTCGGAACAGCAGAATGAGTTCTGCTTGAGCCTGAGTCCAAGTGTCTGTCAGCTGTGTGCGGAGGTCCTTGGCCAGGCGTAGCGATGAGACAAGAATCCGGGCTGGGAGGTACAGGCGTGTGCGGCTGGGCTGGAGGGAAACTTGGGACGCAGCGAGACCCCGCCGGACCTTGGCGACCAATTCGCCTTGTGCGACTGGTTCTGCGCCGTGGTCCTTGAAAAACCCGTTTACGGCTGAAAGGTAAGGCTGTAGACTAGTAGCCTTAATGGTGCCACGTTCTCCGATCCATGCAATGTAGCGGGCCATGGTAGCAGTTGTTGCTGCCAGCGGCGGTAGGCCTTGCTCCTCGCAGAACTGGAAGTAAGGCTTGATTGCGCTGTTGTACGTGTCGGACGTGCTCTTCGCCCAAGCGGCGGTCAGCAATTCGAGCGTTTTTGCTCCAAGGCTGTCAGTGCCCAGTAGACGTTGCATGTAGGGGCGCATCGAGGCGGCCCACGGGTTGTTGCAGCCTGCCACCTCCACCTTGTAGCGGACCTTTGCTGGTCTGGTGGGGTAGGCTTGGACTGCTGGCCTGATGTGCCGTGTGTTGAACAGGGTCAGTGTAGCACTGACAGCGCCCCGGCGGAGGTACAACCAGGCCGGGAGGGAATCCGGAATACAGTGACGGGCCAATGAGGCTTGCCGACTGTACCGCGTCCGTGCCGCCGCCCGGGACGGAACAAGTGAGGTCGGGCCGGAAGGACCGTCTCGTGGCACGCCAATTCGGTAAGGGCCTGATGCCACGCTTTCCCTTGCCACCGGGGGGCGACCACCGTGGCTGCTGCGCCGCTCTGCTGTAGTTTCTGGGCGAGGTCGGGTAGCAGGGGCCATGGCGGGTTGCACCAGTTGTTTTCTGCTCTCCAATTCGCATCGGCGAGGTGAAGGGCGTCCACGGCTTCGCACGATGGGTCTAGCCAGTTCGCGTTGTAGCGGGGCAGTAGCGTGTTGAGAGCCGACGCAAACCGGTCGATTGTGTGCGGGCCGAAGTGTGTGTCCATTTCGTGGAACACCGCGGGGTCGAGTTGCCAGTCGTCGCTGTCGAGGTGTCGGCTGAGCTTGTCTGCCCACGTGTTTGCCGCAGAACGGATGTATCTGGGCCTGATGTGGATGTTGTTGGTGTCCAACAGGTACCATAACCGGCGTAATTCGTTCATCATCTCCGGGGAGCGGGACGTCAGGCCGGTCAGGACGTGGCAGACCGCCTGGTTGTCTTCGTGGAGGAGGACGTTGCGGCCAGCCAGGTGTGGCAAGAAGCTGAGGACGGCCAGACGGACGGCCTTCAGTTCTTTCCAGGTAATGTGCTGCTGTTCGTCCTGTATTCCCCAGAAGCCGCGGGCTTCGAGTCTGCCGTTCAGGACTGCCCCCCATCCATACCCCGAACTGTCGCAGTGGATGTAGGCTGACTCGACCGGGCGGTGTATGTTCTTGCCGTTGGCGTGACTGGGTACTTGTGTCCACCACTGTAGATCTCGACTGAGCTGCGGAGAGAGACGGACGCGGCCTCCCCACTTGTCGCCGAGTACGGAGTGCAGTTCGCGGAGGAAGAATCTTGCCGCTGGAATTGCCAGAAAAAGGTACTGCGCCTGACCCGCGAATGACTGTAGTTCCTTGACAGGGAGCCATCTGCAGTTTCGGGTTGCACGTTGCAGTAGGTGACGAGCTTGTCTTGCGAGCTTCTGTAGCTTTTCCACCGGGGCGAAGAAGTAACCTGAAGCTGTGTCGATGTCGATGCCCAGGTGGTGGCCGTATTGCGTCGGCTCCCAAAAACCCTTGGAGGGGTGGCGGAGAAGGCCGAGATTGGTGAGGAGGCGGTCGACGCGCTGCCTGAGCGAGAGAGCGAGAGCACGAGTGGCGGCGAAGAGGAGAAAGTCGTCCACGTAAGGTAAGATTTTGGCTCCGCGCCACCGCGTGTGTCGGAGGAAGCGCTTGCTTGGTCTGTCGCTGTCGGGTTGTGTAGGCTTCCCGTTCTGTGTTGTAAACCCACCGGGGTCTGGTTGACGGAGGTGTCGTACGAATGTGTCCGTGAACGCGCAGAAGTGGTAAGGGCTGAGCGACCAGCCCATCGGGAGTCCAGCTAGTCGGTACAGCTGGCCGCGAACGTTTACGGTTAGATAGTCGCGCTGCTCTGGCACGATGCCCAGCGCGTAGAACCCGTCTTTTAGGTCGAACGAGAACATGTAGTCGCCCTTCCGAGTCAGATGACGAACGCCTAGCAAAGACTCCATCCGTAGTCGCTTTCTGACGCAGAAGCTGTTCAGGTGTCGTAGGTCGACGATAAAACGCCACTGATTGTGGCCGGGCTTGGCGACTAAGAAGAGTCTTGACACGTACTTGCTGCAGGTGGTGCGTTCCCAGGCTCCCGTCTCCACGAAGCGCGCAAGCTCGGCCTCGACAAAGGTGAGCTGCTCGGGGGTAGCGTCCAGCAGTGAAGTACCTTGGTTGAACGGGGGTGGGGGTCGGTTGTTTAGGAAGGGAATAGTAACGCCCTCCCGGATCCACCGTAAGACTTGTCCGCTCGCGCCGATATCTTTCCAGGCTTGCCAGTTTCGCCGCACGCGATGACGCATGTAGTTTGAATCTGGGTTGCAGGAATCGGCGCGGCGGGTCACCCCGTCATTCGTCCTTGTCGCCCTCGGTCTTCTTGTGTGCCTTGTCGGTAGGGGGGAGGGGGCGGCCGCTCGTGCGGTCCTTTGGCTTGGCCTTGGTTTTGTCCGGCTTGTCCGGCTTATCGTTCGGCCTGTCCGGTTTGTCTGGTCTAGGCTTGTCGGCCTTGAACTGGGCAGCTGCTTGCGCTTTTGCAGCTGCTGTGATGCTGACTTCGAGTCGTTTGTCCTCCAGGGCTGCCAGGAGTCCGTCGACGACGTTGCCTCCACGATCGGAGGCGACAGTGTCGAAGCATCGTGAGTAGACGAGACGCTCCGCGACGCGTTCTTCTCCGGTGAGAATCTTCTTGGCCTTGAAGCGTCTGATGTAGGTGAGTCGCGCTTCCCCCGCTGAGGCCACTGCTTGATTAGTACGTAGCGCTGCGTCGACGAGGGAGTAGGCGTAGGTTGTTTCGTCGGGGGTAGAGGTGACCGAGCGAAGCGTTTCCATAGCAGTTTCGAGTGCCGCGTTAACGGCGGCCGTAAACACACCATAGCAGAGCAGGTGTCGATACTCGTCGCGGGAAGAAATTCTCGCGTTGTCCGTAAAAAATTTGTCGGCCTCGTCGTGTCGAGGGTTCCACAGGCACGGGGCTGTTGTGCCAGATGGGGGTAGGCAGTCCGCGAACGTACGGGACGCGAATTCTGACCACTCTCTAGGGTCGATGTACTCTAGAGGGTTGGTTTTACTGTCAGCTGGTAGAGCGTCGAGCTCGAGTCGTCCACCCGCAGCGCTGTCGGAGTCGGCTGTGGGGATGGCTGAAGTAGTTGGTTTTGTTGACGCGGTTGCGACGGAGAGAGTTTCGACCTGGGCTGCTAACTGCTGCACAATCTGTGTTAGCAATTGCAGCTGGTCTGGCTGCTGTTCCGGCGCGTCACCGGGCGCAACGTAGAGGTCAGTAGGCAATACCAGGCGGTCTGCCATTTGGACTGACGGAGTGTGTTTTCGTGCGTCGTGCAGGAGACTCAGTGATCAACACCTTGCGTGGCTAGCAAGAGCC
>JAPMLY010000123.1:165000-330602 GCA_026401115.1 Tetraselmis chui
CCAATAAGGCTATCGACCCGAGGAATAAACAGCAAAACGTCCACGGGGCGGGCGCTTGGTGCAACGCGAGACTTGGCACTATAGCGGATGTAAACTGGCGGAGAATAATCGTGGCCTCTCCACCGCCTTGATTGAGAGTTTGCTACAATCGGCATTAAAAAAAAAAAAAAACGAGTCCAACCCTAAAAACTCATTCGAGTCGCGTATGTGAATATTATTATCATTTCGAAAAGGCGGATCGGAAGAAGGCGGATAACAGCAATAACGATTTTCGACGATAGGGATCATGATAAGATGGGGAATCAATTCCAGCCCTCGACACAATGCGGCACAACACGTCTCATCAAGAGTAACTCTTGTGAAAGTGTTCTTCAGGTTTAGCTAGTCAGATTGACATAGGAATAATGTTGCTTGCCAAGGAAAAAGGATAACCAAAACCGAAATAATTGCTAGCGCAAAATCGCCACTAGATTCCAATATTGTGGTTAATTTCAAGACAAGCAAGACGCAATAACACCAAGACAAGTGCACAATTTGGAATTTACCCATTATCAGCAATAAGTGAACTCGCAAAAGGCCAACTGAGCTCCGCGCGGACCACTCTAAAGTAAATGAACGCTTACACGCGCCACCTACTACTACATGCCGTTACGATTGGAACGAGTGTTGACGACCCTACCCACTCGAAAACGTCTTACATAGCTTTGAGTATCACGCGGTTGGAAGCACAACACCTTATTGTGGTGGAGCCACGTTAATAATGAAAAACATACGAGAAGTATGTCAGCTTCACGAACATGAGAACACATCAACACAAAACACCGGATCGTGCCCGTGGTGCAAAAGGAATTGTTGGTATATCCTAACGTACCGTCCCTCGACCTCGATGTTGAACGTGCCTCATTAACTGCGACCCTCGCCAACCTGATTAATGATTACAAGCCCGAGTTGCTAGGTCCTACTTACGGTCGTATCCGTCATAAACTACAACATGTATGTTGTTACTTCCACTTTACCGTGGGCGGTCTAATTGCGCAATTCGTATTATACGATATCCAATATGGGCGGGTTTCGGAATCGGATCTCGTCGTGTTGACTAACACACGAAATCAAGACATTTCCGATAATGTTGGGCCCGATGTCGAGTTGGTGGTATCTCCGGTTAAGAATGCGGCGGTGTCCGCTACCTAGTTGACTTGCATACAACTTCCGACTCCCTACGCTCTCACCCGCTCGGGAGATTGTGGGGGCCGCATGAAGCGGGGCATTTCGCGCATTATTCGTGCCCGGGCCTACCTTGACCTCTTGGCGTTTTGCAGACCTTCCCCACCGGACTATATGAGGGTGATTTCGGGTACGGGTCGCGGGGCTTTGGCTCTCTTTTTCGCTTCACATGAGTCCATTTTCAAGGTGCCATCCGATTGCTATACGATGGCAGCCCACCGGGTGCTTGGCGTGACAGCGGAGCGCGCCTCTCATGTTCGAAAGTGCCCTCGGTGCAATGAGGCTCCCACCCATTCTCGTGGGTTTAGATCTTCGTCGACGGTATCGGGTACCTCTATGTCGGGTGAGCGCTCGACATCTACTATGCTTATTATGGACCACATCCCCCGGTGCCATTGCTCTTGGTATGTCATTCCGCTCCACGATCGGGTTGTCCACGTGCTTGAAGTGTTCATGCTTGAGGCGGGGGCTACAAGAGGGCGGGACTTGCGCCTAGAGGTCCGCCGTATTCGGTCGGGAGCTTCTCGAGGTCGACTTGGAAATGTGGTGTGGTTGGACTTCGGGGCCCCACACTCTCATCTTGTTGTTGATGTGACACTCACAAGCGCTCGCACGAACGCATGTGACCCTCAGATAGGCGCTCACCTCCCACTCCCGGGAAGTCTTGCATTGGGAGCTCAACATGGCAAATTCGATGCGGATCTCCGCACTTGCGCCTTAGTTGGTAAGCCACTGCGCCTTCGGTCCAGTCGATCTATGACTACTATCCCTTCGCTCTGGAGGATGGGGGCCGGTTGACGCCTATGGCGGTTGAGTTGCTCGATCGCTTGGCAATTTTGGTGGCCGTTCGTCGCACCCATGGCATGGTGCAGTGGACTCTCGCTCATTGCGTTATGATAGTTATGTCCGCATGCATCATTTCGTTCGTCGATCTACTTACGTTCCCTTTCGACGGTTTTTGGGGGATGTGCCGCGAGAATTCCTGCAACGCTCTTCATGGTAGTTTGGGTTCTTATCTTCGCGACGATCTGCAGTGCTGATGCTGTGGCATGCATACCTTTTCCTTTAGGCATGTAGCTTACCGGCGAGTCTCTACGGAATTCAACACATGCCATTTTACATTTGTATTAAGAAGGAACACGTCGTGGTGTGATGGTAAGTGTAAGTTGAAGGCCCATATGTCGAGTCGGGAGTTGCCGACCCAAGCAGTAACCCACCCATCGTCCCGTCAGAACGAGCAAATCCTTATGTAAAAAAACGAACAGCGACGTTCATTTTCAACGATTACAAAGGGTCTTCGCTTTGCCGCCGAGCTGTTACAGACACCCATACTCTTTCCCCCTTTGTGTTCTGTGGCGATATAGCACATTAACATCAACTGCGTTTCGCGTCCTGCCGCGAAGTTGTGCAGTAGAGGGATGTATTATTGTTGCGCCAATCCCGCGAAGGGTGATAAGCAAGATAACGCTCGAGAACATCTGTTGCACCAAATCCAAACAGCAACAACAAATCCCAATGCGAATTTTTAAAACGACCGATAACTAGGACGCCCCTCAGTTCAAAGCCGCTACGGCAAGCGCTAGACAGCCGGCAAACAGCAGCGCGGAAAGCGCAGAAGCACTGGCCCGCGCTGCTGATGCAGTCGCCTCCGAAACGCAGGAACAGTCAGGACAGCTGTCGAGCGAGTTCGCAGGTGAGGCGTCGCAATCTGGGATGTCAGTCAACTCAAAGCACTCGCGTGTGGCGTGGTACCCTAGCTCCGCCCCCTCGCCATACGCGAATGACAGGTGTAGCGGTTCGGCGGCGTCAATAAGGGAGAAGGTAATTGACATCACGCCATCGACGTACTCCACCGAACCGCCTTCCACCTCACCCGACAGCCCAGCCAAAAAATCAGCGTGTGTTGCCTCCGCATTCGCAAAGTTCTTTAGAGCCGGCTGAAGCTCACCCTCACCCAACGTGACGCTCCCGTCGGGTTGAGGCTGCGCGAACACGACGTGCCCGGGTCCACCCCCTCGCGGCGTCATCAGACACTCCTCCGTCTCGCGCTCAGTCACCGCCGCCCACACCGGCTCACCCACCTCGAACGACGTGGAGATACGCACGGCCCCGTCACGCGCGCAGTACGCCACCGACACTCCTGGCGCTACGGTGACCTCCGCACGTGACTCGCCCCGCCCAGTTTCAGAGGATGCCGGCGGCCCCTCCCACACCGGGCTAGCGGTGTAGACAATGGAGCGCCATCCCACGTCCTCCACCTCCAGGTTACTGGGCACGTGCTCAAACTGTCCCGTCGGCGGCCCGCTACCCCCGCTGCCAATGTTGACACAAGTACCACCGTCGGCCTCGTACTGCTGGTCTAAGAGGAACAGCGACTCGTCGTCGTCGGTGAGCAGGGTGTGGTTGTGGTAGTGCTGCAGCATGTCGTCGCCAAAGCCTTCACCCGGAATGTTCCTACATCGACAGCCAGCAAAATAGATAAATAAAATAATACTAAAACCCGGTAAACAGTTGGACGTCGTCGCCGTGCGATGCCCCTTCACGAGAAAGAAGCAATCAGTCCGCAGCGGGCGTGAGGCAGTGGGGAGGGTGGGCGTACAGGATGAGCGGCCAGTGGACGCCGTCATCGCCCGCGTTCATCTGCATCGACATTGTAAAGTACTGACTCGCGAAGTCTTTCTTGCGCCATTGCTTCACGAGCTTGGGCTGCCCGAGGTGATACACGTGCGAATTTCCAAGGTACTGAACGTCCGTGGAGGCGCCGCGAGCGTCCATGAACCAGTCGGGGCGGACGTTGCCGATGACGGAGAGGTCGAGCCAGGTGCAGTTGGTGATGGTGTCCACTCCGCCGTCGGCGTAGTCGAAGAAAAACATTTTGTTGCCGCGGTGGATCATGGTCGAGTTGCGCGGGTGACGGCGACACTTTCGCGGGTCTCCCTCGATGCGGTCCTCCTCTGGGCACGGCGACTGCCCCACAGTGAACTGCACGCCGTTCTGGTAGCGTATGTCGCTGCGCTTCCAGTTCCGATCCAGCATATAAGACGTCCGCCCGCGCGACTCGAAAGTCACTTGGTCCGACTCGAAAGGCAACGCGCGCGTTTCCACCTCCGCGCTCCAGCGCAATGGCCACATGAAAGGAGACTGCTGCGCGGGCGTCCCTTCGCAGTTGTTGCTGTACCCCGGAGACTTACCTAGCTGGTGAGCAGCGCCAATTGGACCGGGCGCGATTGTGCAAAGAGGCACACCGCCGTCGCCGTTTGTCCATGACGAGGAGGGCCCCACGGGCTCAACTCCGTTATTACTCGCAACCTGGCAAGCCTCGGCGGGCTGGAAAGACCCCCCACCCCAGCCCTCGCACGATTCACGCACTTCGTTGCAAGTGGTCGAGGTTGTGAGTAGCGACAGTGGGGTGGCCTCCGCACCGCCGGCAGCGACGCACCAACCCGCGAGCGAGTCAGGCAGGGGACAGGGCTCACCGGGAGAGAGCTCCCCGGAGGCGCCCGGTAGAAACAACGCGCAGCGATCCGCAGCAGTGGAGGGGGTCCATGACCCGCCTCGCAGCTCAGTGCAGTCGGTAGTGTCGGTGAAGGGGTTGGTGTACGAACAGCTTCCGACCACAAAGGTTGAGGCGGTAGACTGCTGAAGGTTGCGACGAAGCTGGAGGGGTGAAGACGACTGCTCACTCTGCAGCAGCGCCCCGTTGTGCCGTGCGTCGAGGATACCCACTGCCGCCTCGGGGCCGTGCTCAAGCCAGAGGTGGGCGAAGGGGCAGCGCAGGTGACCCGCGAAGCGCGACCAATCGGCGGACGCACTGCCGGCGGTGGCCACTTGCGTAAGCAGCAGCACAAGGGCTACCACCAGCAAAGGTACGTGTACGACGATAAAATTATTAGAGCCGCTCATTTCCAAAAGTTGTGCGGCCGCCCGCCGTGATAGTGCGCCCCGGGCTGGCTACTGTATGTATTCCTCTTCTGCTGCACGTACGGCGATACGAGCGGGGCGCGCAGGTAGGAGTTGCACCGCTGCGTTACTGCTCGCGACGAGCTGCAGCGGGAGTTCTCGTTTGAGGGGCTGCTGCTGAGGGTGAGCGCAACCTGAATATCAGTGGACGGCCAAATATCTGTCGGGAGATCGCGTCATCCTTATTAAGGTAGCGATATTCCTGACTCCAGTAGGTCGCTAATGCAATACCGCTAAAAGAGAATCACCGCTAAAATACCGCTAAAGAGAATCACTACAGGTAATTCAGACTCCAACAGTTTTTTCCTATATAATGCTTACTCTTCTGTTCCAGGCGCTCATCACACGCTGCTTTATGTCTGCGCCATATTTATATCTCGCATACCAACGCAAGGAATGAGCAATACATAACAAGCAATAAAAAAGTCGGGAAGTTGCGAGCGACGGTCGATTTGCTGCTCCGCTGCCGCCATTTATTACATGTATGTATGTCAAAGGCGTAGGTCCCCCCCCCCCCCCCCCTCTTTTCTTCTTTTTGCTTGGTGGCCGGCCTCCACTGCTTTTTCTTGTAAGAAATTATATTTTTATTAATTGGTTCGCTCGCTCGCTCTTCAGTAGCGAACACACATCTTGTGTACAGGTACAGGTACTATTGACTATATCCTCTCCGAGTTGTCCACCTCCCATTTTTCTTGTCAAGTATTAATTACTAATAACTAAATGTACGAACAGTTATCCATTATCACCAGCAGCGGGTACGTACCCGTACCTGTTGTACGTATAACCGTCCGTAGCTGAGATTAATACGGGAAGCAGCTACCTGTACACGAGAAGACAGCGATAAAGTACTTATTTATAACAGCAATATGTTCCGATTATACGTTTTGTTGTTTTATTACAACTTCCAACTCCCGACGCTCTCACTCGCTTGGGAGATTCCGGGGGCCACATTCAACGGATGAGCATTTCGCGCTTTCTTCCTGCCCGGGCCTACCTTGACCCCTTGGCGTTTTGTAGACCTTCCCCACCGGACTGTATGAGGGTGACTTCGGGTACGGGTCGAGGGGGCTTTGGCTCTCTTTTTCGCTTCACATGAGTCCAATTTCAAGGTGCCATCCGATTGTTGTACGATGGCAACCCACCGGGTGCTTGCCTTGACTGCGGAGCGCGCCTCTTATGTTCGAAAGTGCCCTCGGTGCAATGAGGCTCCTTCAGAGTCTCGCGGGTATGGATCTTCGTCGACGGTATCGGACACCTCTATGTCGGGTGAGCGCTCAACAACCGCGATGCTCATGGACCATATCCCCCGGGGCCCGTGCTCTTGGTATATCATTCAACTCCACGACCGGATTGTCCACGTGCTTGAAGAGTTCATGCTTAAAGCGGGGGCTAGTATTGGGCGGGACTTGCGGCTAGAGGTCCGCCGTATTCGGTCGGGAGCTTCTCGAGATCGCCATGGAGATGTGCTTTGGTTAGACTTCATGGCTCCGCACCGTCATCTTGTTGTTGATGTGACGGTTACAAGTGCTAACACGAACACCAATGTTCCTCGTTTAGGTGCTCGTCTCCCAATCCCGGGTAGTCTTGCATTGGGAGGTAAGCATTGCAAACTTGATGCGGACCTCCGCACTTCCGCTTTGCTTGGCACGCCTTCGCTTCAGTCGATCCATGACTACTATCCGATCGCCATGGACGATGGGGGCCGGTTGGCGCCGATGGCGGCTGATTTGGTTGATCGCTTGGCTATTTTGGTGGTTGTTCGTCGCTTCCGTGGCATGGGTGCTGCTGACTTTCGCTCCTTGCACTCTGACAGTCATGTCCGTATGCAACATTTCGTTCGTGGAACTACTTATGTTCCTTTTCGACATTTTTTTGGGGATGTGCGAAGTGAATTCATGCAACGTCTTTCTACTGCTCTTCATGGCACTTTGGGTTCCTATCTCCGCGACGCTTTTCAAGAGGGCAGTGTTGACGCTGTGACATGCCTTCATGTTCCTCGGGCTTAGGTTTTTTCCTCTTTTCTTTTTTTTGCTTGGTGGCCTCCACTGCTTTTCTTGTAAGAAATGTTATAAAAGTTTTGTTGTTTTATCCTTTTAGGTGACGTGTTTTTGCTGCTCCTCATAGTACTTTGGGTTCATATCTTCGCGACGCTTTGCATGAGGGCAGTGTTGATGCTGTGGCATGCCTTCCTGCTCCTCGAGTCATGCTCAGGTTTATTCCTCCTTTCTTCTTTTGCTTGGTGGTCCCCACCGCTTTTTCTTGTGAGATATTTTTTTAAGGTGCCAAAACAAGAGGTCTTTCGAGGCAAGAGGTATTTCGTTTGATACATCGTAGCAATAGAAACATCGTAGAAGCTGCTGAAATATAATGGTGACGCGCTCCGTTAGTCCATCCGTTTCTAGGTGTCGACTGGAAGACATGTCGAGTCGCGTTCCAAGGCGTCTCCAAAGCGTATGCCAGAAGCCACTAACGAATTTTGGGTCGCGATCATTAACCAACACTAGACGTAGTCCGTGTAATCGGTAGACTCCTTGTAAAAACAAACTAGCAGTTTCCTCTGTTGTTACGATCCATGTGCACGGCAGAAAATGGGCCATTCGAGTCAGATGGTCCACAACAATCAGCACACTTTCAAAGCCATTGTTCACAAGTAAGTGTGAAAGGTAGTCAAGACCAATTGTGTGCCACAGTCTAGGTGGAATAGGTAAAGGGTAAAAAGTTGCAGCCATATGTGGTTGCGTCTTTGCTCGTCGACACACGACGCAACGCTCACGAAAATCTTTCACACCGTCTTGGCGAATTCGTTTCCACCATAATCTGTCGAGCGCTTTTGCAAGAGTGCTAGCAACTCCTCCGTGACAAGCTGACGAACTGTCGTGCAGATCTGTGATCAATTTCAGTCGGAGCTCACAGTGCCGCGCGGCACATTTACCGGTACGGTACATCGGGCGTTTTAATATTGTACACGTGTTTTTTTAAGACGCGAGATTCGCTTCAAAACACGCCGCCAACGCACTTTTACAATTAGCATCTACCCACTGTTGCTCACGCTTTCCTAGCATCGCCGATAATGCGTTGTTCACGCTGCAACTCCTATCAAGTATTGCCAAGACAATACATTTATTGAATACGGAAGTTGAAGGTGTGCGGTCGCATATTCTCCTTGCGCCGCCTTGTCTCCACGGCAGGTGTGCGCTGTCGGCACATGTAATCACTCACTAGCCCGATTAAGCGCCTCCGCCGTATAAAGCAACCGCCGACACCAACATCCCCGATGCCCGGCGGATTTTTTCCGAAATGGCCTGCTTGACACTAGACATAGGCAACAATGTGGGGGTTTTGTGAGTTTTGGTGCATCGACGAAGTATCACGCTGAGTTTTGAGTGTGCCCTTGTTTTGTATTTTGCAGAATTGTGCCATGGCGGCAGGAAAACGGCGAAAATCGGACCATGTACGGCGAGTGCTTGGAGTGCATCGTGGAAGAGTTTGAAGAAAGTTAACACTCCGAACCGGCCCGATATCGATAAAGCGCATGTATAGTATGCCTAGGCCCACTGTTGACTCCCGTGGTGGTCGCGGAGCGCGACATCGGGGGGCTAGACTCTCTGAAGCACCCACCTTCATGGCTCGTGCAGCGACTTCCGGATGTCAACTGTCCGAGTGTTAAGGGTATGACTGACTTCCCTTTAAACCCTTTGGCAGGTTAGATGAAGGACACCGCCTAGACAACAAGACAGACAACAGGTAGGTGGCAGTCGCCGGGGATGCGAAATGTGATATTTGGAGCTCTACAGTTGTGCTACAGCGGCGATAGCGGGAGCAATATTTATGGTTATGATGGGGGGGGGGGAGGGGGGGACTCGTCTCCGGAGTATCTACCCCAGGGATTATTTTCCTTGGAATGTAACACTTGTCCTGTGTAATTTTGCTTTTCATGTGTCAGTGGCCATGCACGCATACCGGTTCCATGTTAATTTATTTGGTGTCGTTTATGTCATGCTTGGTGTAGTTGAAAGTGATGCTGCATGTTGATGCTATTGAAGTTTTTCAACTCCATGTAGCTTTTGTTGCTGTGGCTGTTCGCTCCTTTCCGCCATTCATTCTACAGGTTATTAGGGTTGCTCTCGCATCTACCCCTCTCACCCAATTCATCACCCCAACCACCACTCATTATTCAAACTGAGCTGAACTTTCGTTTTGTTTCTTGTTTCGCTTTCACATATTTTTTTCTCTTTCTCCACATTATTTCCCTCCTTTGTCTTCCCCTTACCTTTTCCTTACACACCCCTTCCTGTCTAATTTTCTACTGCTCTACTCATTTTTCTCTGTATTATGTAGTTTTAATTCTTATCTTTTAATCCCCCCTTCATATTTTTACGGATTGGTAAAACTATTGGTAGTGTATTCCCCTTATGGGGCAAGCTATTGATGCATGCTTCTCTTTCTAATTCTTTTTAACATGCTTTTTCCTTTCTCCACTTTCTTTCCCTCCTTTCACTCCCCACCAAACCCCACACCACCCCCACTCACCTTCTTCCTTTCATACCCCTTCCTTCCCCACCCTTCTACTTATTCTCTTTCTCTATCGTTTTGTATTGTTATCTTTTAACCCCCCTATCCTCCCAACAGCATTGCGGGTTGATAATAATGTTGGTGGGCTGTTCTCATGATGTGGGATGCTGTCGATCAAATTTATTCTTGTATTGCTGCTGCAGCTGATACGAACAATTCTTGTCGCTGTCGGTGCTTCATTTTAACATGATGGTGTTGGTGTACTAGCTATTGAATTAGGTGTCACTTATTGCTACTGGCAGTTTATGGTGATGTGTAGTTGATGTCAATGTGTGTGTGTGTGTGTGTGTGTGTGTTTGAGTCTGTGTGTGTATGTGTGTGTTTGTGTGTGTTTGTCTCTGTGTGTGTCTGAGTCTGTGTGTGTCTGTGTGTGTGCTTATGGTTGTTGCTCCTCATGCTTTTGCTGTTGCTGCTTAAACAAATGCTGGCCAGTTGAAGGCATTGCCGTTGTTGCTGCTGCGTTGCTAATGCAGTGGCGGCTGGTTATGGTGGGAATGGTAGCAGCTAGTGCTCTTACTTTGTTGTGGTGTTACTGCCCTAGGTGGTTGTTGTGTCTTGCGCTGTCGGGCTTCCGTGGCAATTGTTGCTTTTAGATTTAGCACATGGATGGTGTCGTTAACTATCGCGATAGCTGTCGAATGCAAAGTTCGAGAAGGGATGAGAATAGTTACAGCTACAACTTTTGACAAAGATGCCACCCTATTTCCGGCCCGACGTGCGGTACCGACATAGTCTTTCCCTACTCCTATCCCATTGAAGACAAATATGAAGCTATGCAGCTTCAAACTTCTATAATGGTTGATGAGTGCAACGCGGGATATTTTGCATGCTTTTCTATGCTGCGGTGTTTGTGTGTGTGTGTGAGGGGGGGGGGAGGTAAGCGGCTTATGTTGCGCTAGGTCTGTAAGACAAAAAACGGCAAAACTGCGCGTCCGGATTCGCGCCCGGACGCCCGGCGCACTGCGCCCCTTTGCTTATATTCGACGCTTCCGCAGCCACAAACCCCCGCGCTTTCCGGCTCTCTGCCGCTCGCCGCTTTCTAGACTTATTTTAAGCCTGCTATACAAACGTTTGGCATGTTTATGATGAACGAGCCGCTTGTCGCTCGACATGCCGATAAATAGCGCGACCCGGGCCTTGACCCATTGCACCGCCAATCGAGCACCACCCGCGACCAACACGGCTACCATTTAATCGCACGCAGTCCGTGCGTCCTCCCTAATACCCTAGAAGGTCATTGAAAGGTTTTTGGCGTGTTGGTTGGTAACGGAAGCACCGTATGGTGTGCCATAGCATACACGTACACTAAAATGTCTGAAAATCGGGCCGTTTTTTGCGCTGTGGCGGGGCACAAAGTCGATCGAGACGCCAAAAGTATCCCTCTTGCCTTAATCTGACTGCCTTTTGTCCACTCACCCTCGTCCCCATAAAACGAGTATTGGGAGTACCCCTCGCGAATGATATTAACGAACTCGGAGCTCAGTCGCAACGCGTTAATAGTAATCACGTTTAACTATGCGTCTTCTAACAGCGGCTGGAACTTCCGTCGTAATTCTTCATCTGACGGAACCTCACCATCCCAAAGCAATTGAACTGTGGCATGAGGTACGAAGTCTGGTCGCCGACTTAACGGAGCAACTTTGTTCAGGGCTCCTTGGCGATATGCAAGCATCATCGAACCCACAAACGGTTGCAAGTCCCGGAGGTAACGTGCTTGCCGCTTATTTAGCATGTTGTTCGGTGGCCTAAGGAGATGTCGTAGGTGTCGTTATATCTTACGACAAGGAATTTAGAGCACCCTTCAAGGTAACACCTTCAATGCTTGACTGCTTCACAAACGGCCGAAGCAGCTTCTAAATCTTACGCATAGTAGGTGTTGCCACGTTTAGGTGGATTCAGCTTTCGCGCCTAATAAGATGTTGGTTGAAATCCTCCTTGCGACATTATTGTTGCAAGCCCCGCCGTCGAAGCATCTGTAGCTACGGTGAACGTTGCGTCCGAGCTCACCTCCGGAAGGCGAGGAAATGAGCCGTATCTTGAGAGTCTCAAAGGTTTCCTAACAGACAAGCGTCAACGTAACCTTTCGTAGCAAGTACTTTCGCAGGAAGTCCGTCAATGGTGCCGTAAGGTCGATAAAGTGATGAATGAATCTGGCGTAGAAGTTGCAGAATTGCACGAAATTGCGAGCCTCCTTTTGCGTCGTAGGCACTAGCTAGTATGCAGCGGCCTCATCTTTCGCCGTTGAAACGGATATTTTTCCAACAAACATTGTGTAACCCATGAACTCCGTTTGCTGAATGTCCAAAGAAGCATTTCTTAAGGCGTAACTTCAAGCCCTCCTCTTTGAAGCGCTGGAGAACAAGAACAAGACGCAAGTGCTCCATGTGTTCCTCCATCGTGCGACTCAAAACACACACGTCTTTAAGGTAGACAGTAACGAACTTGTGTAAAAAGTCGCGTAAGATGTCATTCATCATTCGCTAGAATGTAGCTGATGCATTGCACACTCCGAACTACATGGCGACATGTTAAACCGTGCACACACGATCAGTAAGGAAGGTAACTAACGCATACGCAGTTACAGTCACAATCACGCAAAGGGACAGTCACAGAGACAACCAGCCCGAGGCGTGGTGTCGGGACAACAGAAGTGTTAGAGCAGAAGCCTAGCGACAGCTCTGTACCAGTACAAACAGGTTATCGGTATGTCCGATCTCGACATGTACTAATCATATCTAGAATAGCTTACAGTAGCTATCTGCAACTAATAACTAGAAGGTATTACTTACAACACTCCCCCTGAAGGTAGCTACGGGATGAAGCGTTGCATTGGGTCTTGTCCTCCAAGGATTGCACTTCGGTGTCTTGTGAGTGCTGGTCCTGGGAGGGGCTTGGTGAACATGTCAGCCACCATCTGGTCAGTGGGGAGGTACCTCAACTTGATGGTTCCCTGCTCCACATGGTCCTTGAGGAAGTGCCATTTCAAACCGATGTGTTTGGTCTTCTCGCTGACCAAGGCGTTCTGGGAGTACGCGATGGCGCTTTGGTTGTCCTCCCAGATGGTGGTGGTTTCGGTGATGGGGGCGTTAAAGATCTCCCCCATAAGTTGTCGGAGGTGGAGTCACTCCTTGGTGGCGTCGGCCGCAGAGTAGTACTCGGCTTCACACGTGGATTGAGCCACACAAGTCTGTTGTTTGGACTTGTAACTTACTGGCCCGCGTCCGAGGGTGAAGAGATAGCCGGAGCGAGACTTGCGGGTGCTGCTGTCGTTGGCCCAATCAGCGTCGGCAAAGCATGTGAGTTGGAGACTGTGGTCCGTGCCCCCCCCCCAACGCCAGGCGCATGTCGATGGTGCCATGGAGGTATCGAAGGACCTTCTTCAGGGCCTGCAGGTGGGCTTCCGTGGGGGAAGCTTGGGCTGAGCCGAGGATGCTCAACGCCGTGGAGACATCGGGGCGCGTGCAGACGGCCGCGTACTGGAGACTGCCCAAGAGGCTTGGGTAAACATCCTTGGCCACGCCGGTGAGATGGGGCGAGGACATGTGCGCGAGGCCGGCGAGGAAGCCAGGGTCCATGGGAAGGGACGACGGTCGAGCGTCGGTCATGTTGTACTTGGCGAGGATATCGCGCAAGTACTTGGATTGGTCCAAGGAGACGGTGCGTGCCGAGCGGTCACGGGTGATGTGCATGCCGAGTAATTGGGAGAGGTCGCCGAGGTCCTTGATCTTGAACCGTTCTCCGAGCTTGGCCTTGAACGATGCAAGCCATGCGGTATCATTGCAGGCTGCAGGAATGTCATCGACGTACAACGCGATCATGGCGAAGACGTGGCCGGTGCGGAAGATGTAGATGCAAGGGTCAGAAACGCACTGTTGCCACCCATTGTCGACGAGCCAGGCACGGAGGAGCATGTTGAACTCGCGGGGGGACTGCTTCAGGCCGTAAAGGCAGCGCCTGAGGTGACACACTTTGGACGTGCCATCGCTGAAGCCGAGGGGCTGGCGGATGTACACGTCTTCCTTAATGGGTGCGTAGAGAAACGCAGTGTCGATGTCAAGTTGGCAAAGCTCAAGGTCACGGGCGGCTGCGATGGTCAGGAAGAGACGCAGGCTGGCCATGCGGATGACAGGAGAGAATGTCTCAGTGTAATCTAGTCCAGCGCGTTGGCTGCACCCTTTGGCGACGAACCGCGCTTTGAAGCGGGAGACGTCACCGGCGGTGTCAGACTTAACTTTGTAGATCCACATGCTGTTAACTACCATGCGACCCGGGGGAAGGTCAACGAGTTCCCAAGTGCCGTTGTCCATGAGGGAGGAGTACTCCTGCTGCATAGCGGCTTGCCACTGGGGGGCCTGGGCGCTGTCCAAGGCAGCTCGGTACGATTTCGGCTCCACACACTCCCGGGCGGACAGGAGGGCGACGGCAGTAGGCGATGTGCCGGCAGGTGTGTGAGGGGGACCAGTGATAAGGTTGGGAACGTGAGGGTGTGCGAAGATGTCCTCTTTGGCTTTGCCCTGTTCAGGGTCACAACACGCCGTCACGAGGGTCGGGGGGAAGTCGGCCACGTGGGCAACCATTTCGCCGTAGCGTAGGGGATGAGAACGGAGCCGAGTTTGGCGAGGGGCGGCATGAGGGGGCATGGGGTCTGGCAATGGTATGTCGATGGGGTGGGATTGGAGTGAGGTGGCCGGTGCGTCATCCGAAGGGTTGGTGATGGTGGAGTCGACGGAGAGTTGTGCGCCGAAGCCCGGGGTGTCTTCCTGAAAGACAACATGGACGGAAGTGGTGATTCGGCGGGTTTCCGGGTTGTAAACGCGGTACCCGGGTGCGTCATTGGGGTAGCCGACCATGACGCCACGAAACGCCTTTTCACTGAGTTTTCGACGCAGTTTGTCAGGCACCTTGGCGAAGACGGTGCACCCGAAGACGCGAAACTTGGAGGCGTCAGGCACAGACGACGTGAGGAGGGTAAGTGGGATGCCACCAGTGGGGCCGACTGAGCGACTGTACGTGCGGTTGCGGAGGTACACAACAGTGCTGACAGCGCATGACCACATGGAGTTGGGAACGGCCATACTGTGGAGCATCGCTGACGCATTGTCCCGGATAGTGCGCCAAGGACGTTCGGCTTTGCCGAGCATGTGGTGGGCGTATGGGGCAGAGAACTGGACCCCAACGCCGAGCTGTGCGCACATCTGGCGGGTTGTTGCAGCCTCAAAGACAGAGTCCGAGTCAAATTTTATGATTGGTGCAAACGCACCCGATTGGGAGTGGTAACGTGCATGCATGTGCTTGATGTCGAGGAGGATGTTTTCCAACTCCGAGCACGCATCGTCTTTGGACTTGAGGAACCGCACCCACATGTAATGGGTGTGGTGGTCAATGACGAGCAAGCAGTAGCGGAGGCCATGTGGGGAGGGGACGTTGACCGGTCCCCACAGGTCAGAGGAGAGGTTGAGGAGGGGACGAGAAGGTTTCGCGCATGCACTGGTGTTGCGCGGTGCAGCTGTGGCCTTGTGTAACAAGCATGAGTCGCAAGAGACATCGGTTACAGAGCTGGTTAATGCAGGGCTAGTCGGGACACCGTGCGTGTGCTGGGCCCGCAGGCTTTGCATGTTCAGGTGTCCAAACCGACGGTGCCACAGTATAGGGTCGCACTGGGCAGCAAGGGCAACACTAGGGGAGGGAGAATTCACTCTCATCGTGGAGGTACTGGGGGGGGGCTCTGGCTTGTGGGGGAGGAGGTAGAGGCCGTTTCCGGAGGGCTCTAGCACACCCATTCCTGTGGGCACCACAAGCAAACCAGTGTCAGAGTTAGAGGGGAAGATGAATTCACAACCGCTGTGGGTCTGCATCCAGCTGACACTAAGTAACCGGCCGATGCGCTGAGCAGAGCGAGAGGACAAGTCAGGGGTGTACAACGCATGGACAGTGCGATGAATAAGTACGCCTGTGTCAAGGCGGACTGAAATTCGGACGGAGCCACTGCCCTTGACGTCAACACCAACCCCGCCAACGCGCGAGGGAGCGGAGGGGGGTGTGAATCGTACGAAGTCGCCTTTAAACGCGGTGAGGTTGATCGAGCAGGCGGAATCGACTACCCAGTACTGTGAGAGGTTACGACCGGGGGTGAGGGAGGAGGAGAAGGCTACGGAGCTGAAAGGCACACTCACCTCGGTGTCATCGTAATCATCCGTGCATTCCTCGAGGGTAGGCAAACTGTCAAAGTCATCGGCGGGGACGTCGCTCAGCACAGCGGCGTGCGCAGAGTGAGAGCCACCAGCAGGGGTGCCGTACTTCTGAATGATCATTTTGCGCTTCGCGAGTGTCCACCGCAAGAGGGCGTCATCCGGGGCATTGCAAGAGGACAAGATGTGGTCCGGGCTGCCGCAAGCGGAACACTTGGTGGGCAGGACGCGACCACCGCGAGGGACACGTGGAGGGTGGCCTCGACCGCTGTGTGATCCGCGGCCAGCAGCGACAAACGCGGAGATGGGAGGCGGTGAGGTGTGGGGAGCTGTTGCGGCCGGGGCGTCGTCCTCGTCCATATTGTGCGCCAGGTGGAGGATGCTGGCCATCACGTCATCAGCGGACAGCAGGTAGTCTGTGTCGAACGCGTTGATGACGCACTGTTTGGCCTGACCGTGTGGGCCGTTGCTGGAAATACCGCGCAGCATGAGGAGACCGAGGTTGTGGGGGTGAATGGCAGCGGAACCATCGACCATCTGACATGTCTCGTTGTAGTCGTCGAACGTCTGTCTCATGTAGTGGACATAATCACTGAGTGACTGTCCGGGGCGTTGTCTGACCATCAAGTTGTCCAGCAGCGACAATGAGCGAGCAAAGGACCGACTGTCGAGACGTTCACACAGAAGGTCCCACGCTGCCGCTGCGCAGTCAGGACGTGCTGGGGAGACGCACTTCATCGCTTGGTCGGCGCGTGGGTTCGCGCTAGCTGCATGAAGGAGCAGGGTGTAGGCGTAGTGTTGCGCCGGTTCGTCTAACACGACGCCCGAGTCGCGGATGGCCAGCTGTGGGATGAGGTAAGTGGCCTTGATGGAGAGGAAATTAAGGAAGTTCCTCTTCCACTGCTTGAAGTCTGTGGTGGGCCCCATGGTAGGGACCGACATCTTCATGGACCGGTTGAGGGCGTCCTTGTCGAAACCGGTGGCCTCGTGGGCGGCGCGGCCGATGACCACCGGGTCAATGGTGGGGCGACGCCCGCCACGGGTGGTGTGCCCACCTCGCTGTGTAGGATGCGAATGCCAGCCAGGAAAGGGAGGCGGTGGTCCACCGGGGAAGGGAGAAGGTGGGCCGCCGGGGAAAGGAGAGTGGCCGGCCATTGAAAGCGGGGGGCCGTACGGGTGCGGGTGGCCACGGGAGGCGGGGACGCGGGGCGGCGGTGCCTCCGGGAAAAAAGGTCCGGGATCCGGGAGGGCATACCCTGCAGGAGGGTACGGAGGGGGTGGTGGTAGGCGTTCCGCGGGTAGTTCGTGAGGCTGTGGGGCGGTGTGCGCATCGTGGCGGCGGAGTGCGACATGGGGGTCGCCAACCGACGCTGCAGCGAAAGCAGCATCGTGGGCCGGCTGCGCGTCCAGCCGAGTGCCGGGAAAGGGAGATGCGTGTGTTGGGGGGTCGGAGGAAAGGAGGTTCAGAGAGTGGTTGTCGCGATGGGGGTCGAGCTGCGCGTCGTGACGACGCACAGCGAAAGAGGGGTCCGCAGGGGCAGCTACAGGACCAGCAGCAGCATCAGCAGCAGCAGCAGACTGAGCGTCCAGGCGGGCGTTTATGAGCGCCATTTGTTGCAGGACGAGTGCGAGGGTAGCAGGGGTGGGACTGACAGAGCTCTGCGGAGAGCCGAGGTCAGGGGAAGCAGGAGGCGAATCAGGTGGATTGTCGACAGAGCGAGTTTTTGGCGCCATTTCGACACAGGGCGAGAAAAAGAAAAGAGCCGAAAAAACAGGCAGCGGTAAAAACCGCTAGCCGGACGTGTGCCTAACAGCGGTATGCAGAGAGACGGCCTGATGCCCGCCGACCCCTCGGCCTGATGCCCCGGGGTGTCTCAAAGCACCTTTTCTGTGTCCTCCACCCAGTGTGGGGCACAAGTCGGGGCCACGGCCAGTGCAGGTGGGACGATGCGGCGGCGGCTGAGTCGCTACGATAATATATTAATTAATACAGTAATCTAAGGCTGTCGTGCACTCTGTATATGTATAGTCACCCGATAGTGCGCCCCCCCCCCCGGTCTCCAGCTTGGACCTGTATGCACCCTGTCCACACACGACGAGTGCGTCGGTGTGGGTGGCTGTCTGGCGTCCTCGAGCGGCTGACTTAGGTGGGATGGATGTTTTTTAAACGCTGGTAGATAAAAGATACTATACTGGCGATACCGCCGACTACATGATGAAAGTACTAGGTATCTATGAAAACTTGCCTTCTTCGGGAGAGGTGGCGATCGCAGCTCGCCGAACCAGGTTGTCGCGCGTGAGTGACGTGAGGCGGGGGCCCATAACCTGTTAAACCGTGCACACACGATCAGTAAGGAAGGTAACTAACGCATACGTAGTTACAGTCACAATCACGCAAAGGGACAGTCACAGAGACAACCAGCCCGAGGCGTGGTGTCGGGACAACAGAAGTGTTAGAGCAGAAGCCTAGCGACAGCTCTGTACCAGTACAAACAGGTTTTCGGTATGTCCGATCTCGACATGTACTAATCATATCTAGAATAGCTTACAGTAGCTATCTGCAACTAATAACTAGAAGGTATTACTTACAACACGACCCACTCCATTAGCCTATTAGGTGTCTGCTATCTTGATCACGCACTCGAACTTGCCAAAAGCCATACGCGAGGTCGAGATCAGTGTAAAAATTCGCGTTCTTAAGTTCATCGAGTGTGATATCCACAGGCGCAAGTGGGTAAGCGTCCTTACGCGTAACCTCGTTAAGTCCACGGTAGTCAATGCACAATCTTAGTGAGCCATCACCCTTACGCACGAATAAAGTTGACGAGCCGAACTCATTGTGGCTCATCAAACTAGCTTCCATTGCGTCTTTGAGCTGTCAATCTCAGCGCGCTCCACATGTGACAATATGTTAAGACATTGAGGCGCCCGCCGGCGGCGCAGCGGCGGCGGCCCCGGAGGGGGGTGCGCTCGCAGGCCCGTCGGCATCCCCCCACCTCCCCGTGGTGGGCGCTGGAAACCCCGTAGCCGTGCCAGGCCTGGCACGGTAGGGGGCTAAGAGGGCCGACAGCTCGATCCGTGGGATCAGCACCTGTCGGGAAAGCCCTGTACAGAGGGCTTTTGAATAAATAATTTCTGTGCACTACCGGCGCCAAGATCTCCCGCTCGGCCCGTCCGATATGTTTTTTCGCTAACAGATACCCCTAGATACAAGCTTATTTTTTAGGAGTGGGGCCTGTACTACGGCGGCGTTTGATGGCGAGGAGGGTACGGCCGGATCAGCGGTGGGAGGCGGGTGTTGGAGCTGGTGGTGGCCAGCCGGGAAGCAGCGCCAGGAAAGGGCGCTCGCTAGCTGTCGACCAGCCCTGTGCCGGTCGAACCTTACCGAGGGGTGAGGCAAGACATGACACAGGACGGTGGCGAGTCGCAGACGGAGGAGCGGCTACAGGAGGCGCCGGCGATCCTCATGATAAGCCGCCGCCGGAAAGCCCTGTACGGAGGGCTTTTTTGGATACTAAAAATAATGTCCGTACCCGGCGTCGAGCTAGTTGGGGAGCAACACCAGGGTAGGGCGCTCACTAGCGCGTCGCTACGTCGTCCAGCGTCGTCTCCCGGGGGGAGGAGTAAGCTGGGACGGCAAGGAGGACAGTCGCGTTGGGAGGAGCGACACGATCTGGCGGCGACGACCCTTTGGGTCGGCGCCGCCGGAAAACCCGGCACGGAGGGTTTTATTTAATTCCGGGCGCCCGCGGCCCGCCGGATCCGGCTACGGTGACCCGCCCCCCCCCCTCTTCGACACCCACTACCCCGACAGACCTCACTACTCATATGGGTCCTTGAGCGTGGGCCCGGGTGAGCGCGGAGGCCCCCGCTCAAGAAAAGGCTGCTCGGTGGACGCGCGATCAGAGGGGGGAGGGTACGGCCACAGGCCGGAAAACCGACAGGTACCCGGGTCCCAGACTGAGAAAAAAACGGGGAAATGAGTGGGGAAAATTCAGGCGCGGAGGCAAGAGCGCTTGTTTTTCTATGTCTGTGTGTCTCGGTCCCCCCACCTGTCCTCGAGGTGATGGGGGACCTCGACACGGAGGACCGCCGCGTCGGTGGACGCGGCAAGACCTTGGGGCGGGGTTTACGGGATGGAGCGGCGGGATCGACGATCGACCGCGAGAGGAGGGGTTTTTTGCCAGCCTTTCCCCTCCTACCTTCGGCAAGACCGAAGTCACGCGGGAGCTAGATTAGGCTGGCCCGTCGTCCCTCCCGAACGCCGACCGGCCTAGGCCGGTCGACACCCCGGTTCGGCGGGAGCGGGCCGTGCATCGTGAAGGTCGAGCAGCAGCTTAGTTTTGCATTTCTAGACAAGTGGATTTATTTTTAGATCTGTTTTTCTTGATTACAAAATTAATACGCTGTTATTGCTTAGGTGGGGGGACTGTGGCAATTACTGAGGTTGCTTACAGTTATATAACTCCCGAGGAACGTCGAGTCACACATTGCAGTTTGGTGTGCCGATAAGAAATGTACCTGGTCGGAGAGACCCGGGCCCAACTTGCTAATAAGTCATGTATGGCGAAGTAGAGTGGCCCGTGAGACAGCACTCGGTCCAGTTTGCCGGGACATGTTGTAAACAATTACAATTACAATTACAATAAGACATTGACGCTTCATCGGGCTAGTTGTGTCAATGGGATGATCCCTTTGTCGGCTTTCATGCGGCGAATCCACTGGATGCAATAACTCAAGGAAGTCATCGTAGAGTAACGACGTGAAGTTTTCACGTAGCTGGAGTTTTGCAGTAAGTTCCCCTCCAATGTGAAATTCCGCCGGCTGCTCCGGTGCTAGCGAGATATGTCAATCACGTAAAATTCAGCGGTATATCTTTTGCTGCGGCGCGTCGTACGCGTGAGTTTCTGAATGTTGACATAAGACATTAAGAGACACCCAGGACGTCGTTTCTCGATTTGAGTCTCCACTCTTGTTCCATCCATCAAAGTAAACACACGCGTCGTGCCGAAATGTAAAGAGGCTTGCTCGTCGTCAAGCCACGGTAAGCCAAGTACCAAATTAGCAGCACGTAAATCACGGAAAACGTAAAAAGTCCGTTGAAACTCGTGGCGAGCTAATAACTCGAAGATGATGTCACATACTACATAAGGCGTCACACGTTGACAATTGGCAAGTCGAACTGGTGTCTTAGTTTGAGACTTACGAGTCTGTAACGCAAAGCGTCCTACAAAATCTTCCGACACGAAATCAAGAGTCGTAGCGAAGTGGATTATCCAAAAAATAGTTGTTCGCCATTAGAAGTTTTCAATGTCAGCCCTATTTAAATCAGGGACCGAGCTTTAGTGAGGTCCGTTGGCGGTAGCTTCCGGGGGAAAATGTCTTAGTGTAGCGATGGACTCTTCCGTCTAGTGGTACTTGTATCGAGGTGGGTTCAACAAAAGCTATAGTCGGAAATGATCGTAAGAAGGACAACCAACGTCGACTAACCACAGTTGAACATGCCAAGGAGCTAGAGCAACCACCTCCAGTTGGGTCGGATCGTCTAGCGAATGACGAGTAAAGAGTTGTGTCCTTGCTTGGAATTCATTTTGGTAGAGTTTCTAGTGTCGAATGAGCTCATTGAACTTAGCCCACTTAAAAAGAACAAACACATCCATCGTAGATGTCGGAGATATACGCCTACAACTCTCGAAATAACGACCGATATGTTCTGCTAACTCCCATGGTGGGTTGATGAACACTCGTTCACCAGTTAGATTTTTCTCCATGATTGAATCACTCGGCGAACAGTGAGACAAGTCACCGTGCAAGTTAAGATCCGCATCATCAACATAGCCCTCCAAAGTGAAATCAAAACGTGCGTGTAGTGGTTCAAAAACAGAGTAAAGCAGCTTCCAATCAATTGAACGTGTGAATAAAGGTTTACGACTCTCTATGTGCTTGTTTTGACGACAACGACATGCTACTAATTTTGCATGTGTCACGACTGCAGTCAATGGAGGTATCGAATGTGATTTGACAACCTCTATCGCTAGCATTGTCTCAGGAGGACCAGTAGATGTAGCCAACTCCTCCAGCTCGTCGGAAGAGCAGCCTTGCCACCATTATTTCTTCTTCGACGGAGCTCCAACCCCCATCTTTGCCTTTGAGCTCCGAGCAGTGGAAAGGACGATATCCTTTCTTGTGGCACTGGAAGCAGAGCCCCTCGTCTTGATGACGTTTGCGCTTATGTGTGGTTAAGGCTCCGGCAATGGCGTTAAAATCGATTCGGCCATTGCTTGGAGAAGTTCGACCACGGCCCCCACGACGGCCTCCATGATCATTGCCATGACCACGACCTAGACCAAACCCTGATCCTTCACCATATTGCCAGCGTTTCGATGCCTCGATCAAAGGACTATCGTTAAGTCGCTTCTAAGTAAGTTGTTCACCTCAAGGGTTTGTCGACTCTGTAGCTGCTGGCCTAGCACGACCAAAATGTGGCGAGCATGTTACGAGATAAGGCTAGGGATCAGTCATTGATACATCGTCGATAGTGTCATCATCACCCGATGATGGCGCCATCGGCGTGATGGGTTGCGACATCGATGACATCGACACGATGGCAAGAGTGCTAGTATCAAAGCCATCAATTATCAAAACAGTTGGAAAATGTTGATTATCAACGCACGACGTGTCGATACATCATCCTAAATATCGATACATCGGCGATAATATCGGCTTAAATTGCCATCGATGCTAACATCCAAAAATATTAACACCATCAACATGGACAATCCAAGATATCAATACTAATAGCATCGACGTTTCAAGATATCATTACCATCAACATCGACAAAAATCACTTGATCCCTAGTCTTATTACGAGATCACTCAGAAAATGTTGAAGCTCTACCAAGGGCAAATTGTAACCCTCATGTTGCGAGCGCGGTGGGACTTGGCTTGGGTATTAAGTAAAAAAATAGTCAGTCCACTGATGCATCGAACGCAGTGAGGATTATTTGACGGGACATTCGTAAAAAGTCGTTGAACAACTTAGTGTAGTCGGCGTAACTCAGATTTCCTTGCGTAAGTCCAAGCACGGCGTTAAATTGCGTCGTCTCGGATGTTAGGTAACAAGGACGTCTTACGAATCTCCTCCACCAAATTGTCAAAAGAGTCTTGAATAGCTGCATGATGCTTACGGTTGAGCCACCAAATGTGCAAAGGTCTTGAAAACGGAGATGTAACCCACACAACAGAGTTGTACGAGTCGGTGTTAATCCCGAGCATGGCGAAGCGTTGAGGCTGCGTCTCAAGCTAGGCTTCAAGCTCACGTGCGTCACGACCTAACTAGTAGCGGGAGTTATTTGCAGTTTTACGCTGCGTCGCAGTAAGAGTTACGGTCAAGCCAGCAAAGCCGGTTGTAGGGGCTGCAACTCCCATGCGTAAATCAGTCGGTGTTTCAGCACCACACAACCGATTAATGTGACCTCTGATCAACATCCACACATGACGATAGTCGACAAATGAAAACCGAGGGTGAAAAAGAAAGTGCCTCGGTAACGACGTGTCCTCGTGGCAAAGGAGATGATTGGTAGTTACTTCTCGACGAAAAGTCTCCCATTGAGCCACGTTACCAAAGTGAGGCAACTCGAATTTACGTATTATTTCAAGAAGTCGGCCAGCTTTAGTCGGCGTAAGCGAAAGACCGTCAATGTCAATCGTAGCTAGAACGACGTAAGAAACATCCGGATTAATTGCCGACTAAGCAATAACAACTTGCACAAGCTTAGCAAGGGTGCGTATGTTAGTTGCCACGAAGAGTACTGGAACAAAAGCCGAGAAGACGTAAACAAGTTGATGTTTGTCTTCAAGTAACGACACTTGAACTGGATTGTTACTCAACAAAGTTAAATCATCAAGAGTCAAGGTAAGGCCGGCTTTCTCAATTAACTCGCGAGTGGCAACGTCAACATGCTCTTCACTAGGTAAGATTTAACCGGCAGGAAACCAGGTTTTACAAGTACGAGGTGCACGTTGTAACACGAGCTTAATGCTTGAGGCTTTGGAACCTCCGAAAGTTAAAACGACCACCACTTCCTTACCAAGTCCGAGAAAAGCCATTTCGAATCAGTGAGACAACATGAACGATGAATCAAACAATAGTGAAAGCGAGCGTCGACCAAAGAGCTCCGAAACAAGTGTGGGAGTTAGCCGTCTGTGAGCTAACGGCATGCACAAATCTGTCATGTTTTGCTTGTTCCTGCTGTCTCTGCGTAGTGTAAGTGCATATGGAAGGTGAGATGCGAAGATGTTAGGCTATTTAGTGTTTAATAATATATTGTAATTGGACAAAGGAATTGTTTAAATGATTCTATCACCTCCCTCTAATGCACTAGGCTTAAATAGCTTTAGCCTAGCTAGCTTGCACTTCCTCTCGCTTGGTCTACGTGTCAAGTGCTAGGGTTCTCCGACCGATGCCAACAAGCTAGCGACGCGGCTCGTCCAATATTGGGAACCTCGTTTAGCATTGGGAACCTCGTCCAGCGCGTCGTCTGACTGGTTAGATTTATCGTGCGTACTCGTGCGTGCCGGGAGGTACGGGTAGCATTGTACGCGTAAGAACCCTCGTTGAATTGTAGTAGCGACGTACCCACGATGTACGTACTTTTGATGGAAAAGCACGAATTAGAATTAGTAACGAGTAGTTGTACAAACGTAATACAATATAATGTTGTAGGATTTTACTCGTCACACATGCGTAAATCGGTAGGTGTTTCACCACATATCTAATTAATGTACCCCTTGATTAGCATCTGCACAAGACCAAAGTCACCATTTGTGAAACGAGGATGGAAAATGAAGATGTGCATTCGTAACGACGTGTCTTGGTGGAGAAGAAACTGTCGAGAAATTACAGCGGCTAGTAAAGACTCCCACTTCGCCGCGTAGCCAAAATGTAACATTTCATACTCACGTTGAGCCTCCCTAAGCAGTCCAATCTTAAATGGCGTAAGAGAAAGGCCGTCAATGTCTATCGTAGTCGGAACAACGTAAGCACCACCATGATTAATTTTCGATAGAGCAGTTACGGCATGTTCAACCTTGGTTGAGGACTTGACGTACGCAGGTTAGCATTTACGTACGGAAAAGGAGAGGATGCCGAAATACCGTGATCGAGCCGGTACTTCCCAACATTCGAACATGGTCGCTATCCAACAACGTAAGGTCGTCGACGGTCAAATTTAGGCCAATTTCCTCAAACAATAACTCGCGAACGGCAACGCCGACATGCTCTTCGTGAGGCAAAATCGAACCGGCAAGAAGCCACGTTTTACTAGCACGAGGTTCACGTTGTAACACAAGATTGATGTTTGAGGCCTTGGGACCTCCGACATGTAGTGCGAACACAACGTAATTACTAAGTCATGCGCCCGCCGACGGCGCAGCGGCGGCGGCCCCGGAGGGGGTTACGCTCGCAGGCCCGTCGGCACCTACCTCTATCTCCACGCGGTGGGCGTTGGTAGCCCCGTAGCCGTGCCAAGCTTGGCACGGTAGGGGGCTGAACAAGGTACCGACAGCTGCGATCCGCGGGATCAGGAAGTGTCGGGAAGCCATGTACGGAGGGTTTTGGAAAAATATAATATCCGTACACCAGCGCAAGGATCTCCCGCTCGGCCAGTCCGATATGTTTTTTCAGCAACTAAATACTCACAAATACTCTCCCGTCACGGCGGGAACGGTGTCTGCGGATTGTTTTTTGGCGGGGAAGGGTACGGATCAGCGGTGGGACGAGGGTGTTGGAGCTGGCGGCGGATTGCAGGGAAGCAGCGCTGGGGCACGGCGCTCGCTAGCAGCCACAAGCCATGCGAGAGTTTTAAGTCTACCATGGGGGCGAGGCATGAAGCTACGCAGGACGGAGGTGGGTCGCGGTCGGAGGAGCGGCACGGTCTGGCGGCGGCGGTCCTTCGGGTCGACCGCCGCCGGAAAATCCCGGTACGGGGGGCTTTTGGAAAAATATTCCCGTACCCAACATCTTTTGTGGTTCGGCGACTCGATCCTTGTGTCCGACCCACCGCTCCCCTAGTCGGTACCCGGTTATCGACAGGCTGCCTCATGCAGTGTGCCTAGGGTTATCTTAACTGCACACTGCTCGTAAAGGCGGCCCCCTAACAACGTAAACCACCGGGGGAGGGTACGGTCGGCCACAACGCGATCAGATGGGTGTTGGAAACAGACTTAACAAGGACAGGAGACAAGAGAAAATCTGGCTCGGAGGCAAGAGAGCCAGCCGGACATCGTTTGCAGCCTAGTTATTTTATCTTCTCAGCCCCCGAAGGAGGACAGAAGACTCGGCTAGGTGGCGCGCTGCGTCGGGAGGAGCAGCAAATACCTCGGGCGGGGTTGAGCACGGATCGAGACGGGACCAACGAAGATCTGAGCGAGGGGGTTTTTCACATGCCTTTCCCCCTATCTCCGGCACGACCGGAGTCGCACGGTACCCGAGGTCAAGCACGTTCGCCTCGACCAGCTCAAGCTGACCAACCTCGATGATCAACATCCCCGCAACGGTTGGAGCATGCCGCGTATCGTGAAGACTAGCGACACTTTTTATTTCATACTGCATCCCAAAAATTACGTATAGATAAAAAAAAACATTGTTACGTGTATGTTTTAGACGGTATCGTCACTGCCAATGGAGAGGTTGAGATTAGTGGTTCACGGTCTAGCCCACGCTTATGGGTCCCAATTTGGCATAGCGCGGGGGGCCCATAGACATCAGCCGGTTAATTCTGATATTATTGTAAACAATTTCAATTACTAAGTCCAAGGGAGGCCGTGCTGAATCAAACAATTAGCGTCGAACAAGAGCGAAAGCGTGTAAAGATTAATAGCGCCGACACCAATATTGCGGCAGATTGGCTCTTGAGAGCTAGCTAATCACACAAAGATGTTCTTGTTGTTGATATTACTGCAAGTGGAAGTGCATATGAAGAGAGATGGAAGATGTGTGTCTATTAGACAAGTAAACATGGAACTGTAATTAAACAAGAGATTGGTTAGAAGGTCTTGTCACCTCCCTTAAGTGCACTAGGCTTAAATAACTTCAGCCTAACTAGCTTGTACCTCCTCTCGTCGAGTCCTCGTGCCAAATGCTAGGGCTCTCATAACGGTCCGAACAAACTAGCGACGCAGCTCGTCTGTCCCGGGAAATCATACTAGCGGGTCATGCAGCTAGTAAGATTAAATGTGCGTATTTGTTCATAACGGGAGGTATTGACAGTACATTACGTAACAATACCCTCGCTGAATTGCAGTGGCGACGTAACCACGTAGTACGTCATTCCGATGGAAAACCACAAATCAAATTAGCAACGACAACATGTACAATGTTTGATAATGTATTATTACAAGACTATACTCGTCACACATATGTTCCATGTGTTCCTTAAGCGCACGCATGTAAATGCAGATCTCGTCGAGGTACAATATGTAACGAACTCGTGTAAAACGTCTCTTAAAATCTTGTTCATCATCCGCTGGAAAGTCGTTGGAGCATTGCACGTTCCAAAAGGCATGGCTACCCATTCCATCAATTCATCACGAGTTTGAAATGCCGTGATGAATTGAACATAATAATCCACCCCCCGTACACAAACTTTACAAAACCCTAACGCCGTATCAAAATGCGTGTATAAATATGTGTCCTTAATCTCGACCATGGTGTCATCCACACGAGGCAATGGGTAGGCATCCTTCCGAGCAACCTCGTTTAGGCCTCGGTAGTCAATGCACATGCGAAGAGAGCCAGCGGCTTTACGAACGAATAGAATTGGCAAAACAAATTCGCTACGACTTGGTCGAACTTGTCCATAATCGACAACATATTTCAATTATCGATTTAACTATTCCCTTTCAACAGGCGACAAGCGGTTAAGCTTTCGGCGCCGCATCGGATATGTAGTGTCAATCGGATGATTCCATGGTCGACCAACACGCGGTGAGCTAATAGGTTGAAGAAGTTCCGGGAAGTCTTCGAAGAACTTTTTACGTGAATCCTCTCGTTGTTAGTCGCTGAGCTCGTCTCCAAGATAAGAGTAAAATGGAAGTTGTTGTCCACCAACCGCCAAATGTATCGTGAAAAAATCTGTATTCCGGCCCTTAGCCCGAGCTGACCTCCGTATCACCTTTTGAACCTTCGTTGGCGACATGCGTAGACACTAGGGGCGTCGCTCGGCGACTTGGTTCTCGATTAGAGTGCCGCCATCAATATAAAAAATTGCGCGGT
Organism: Tetraselmis chui; assembly: GCA_026401115.1. NCBI lineage: Eukaryota > Viridiplantae > Chlorophyta > Chlorodendrophyceae > Chlorodendrales > Chlorodendraceae > Tetraselmis > Tetraselmis chui. Next base: position 193,219 of record JAPMLY010000123.1, read on the forward strand.
GCCAAACTTAAGTGTCGCTTACTCATCGTCCAACCATGATAAACCCAACACAAAGTCGGCAGCACGCAAATCGCGGAGGACGTAAAACGTACGACCAAAGTTATGATGAGCGATAGTGAACGGGCTGTCACACACCTTTGTCGACGCAACTCGCTGATCGTTGGCAAGTCGCACATGTGTCTTGGCACGCGACTCACGCATCTTTAAACCCATGCGCGTGACAAAGTCTTCTCAAACGAAATGCAGCGTCGAAGCGCAATCCACCACCGGTGTTTGTTGTCGCTGTCCAACCGACAAAGAAAGCGACAAATAATTTGCAAAATATGACGAATTTCGGTGTAGTCCGAAAGAATAGCTAAAAAAGCACTTTGAGCTAGTCTTTTGTTCGTGATGAAGCCAATATCATCCTCCGTTGGTACATGTAGATCCCCGTCGGTGCTACATTAGGGGTAAGTGGCAGCGGACATTCCGAATCCACGAGCCAAAGTTGTAATGGCCATGGAGCAGATGCCACTGGCTCCGGAAGCCGACATTCGCAGTTGACTAAATAATAAACATTTGCATCTGGACAAGAAGCCATGGAGCAGATGCCACTTTCTCCGGAAGCCGACATCCGCATTTGACTGTCTAATAAACATTTGCAAGTGGACAAGAAGCTTTTGGTACAACTTCGAGTTTGTTGTGAGCTTGTTGAACTTGGCCCACTTAGGTAGAACAAAGATGGCGAGAGTGGATTGTAACGTGGTGTGCCAACATGTTTCAAAATGTTGTCCGATTTCGTCCGCGAGCTTTTAAGGTTGATTGATAATAACTCGCTCACTAAACAAATCTCTCGCTAAAGTTGAGTCGCTAGGAGAACAATGAGGTACGTCCCCGTGCACATTCAAACTCCCTTCATAAGCACATTCTTTTAAGGTGAAAGATGATTGTTCGTACAAAGGAGTAAAAACCGAATCGACTAGTTTGTGGCAATTGGCCTTCTCAAAGCTAACTGCGGGCACAAATATGTTCGTTACGTTCTGCTTGTTTGCTGTTATCTCTGCATGTGGAAGTGCATATGGAAGGAGATATGTTTAAGATGTTTAATTGTTCAGTGTTTATTAACAATAGATTGCAATTGGACAAAGGTTCTTAAACCTCCATGTAGTGCAATAGGCTTAAATAGCTTTCGCCTAGCTAGCTTGCACTTGCTCGCACTGGGTATACGTGTCAAGTGCTAGGGCTCTCTAACGGTCATCATTGGGAACCTCGTTTAGCATTGGCAACCTCGTTCGCCGCGTCGTGTGACTAGTTAGACTTACTATGCGTACTTGTGCGCACCGGGAGATACTGGTAGTACAGTACGCATAAGAACCCTCGCCAAATTGTAAAAGCGACGTACCCACGATGTCCGTACTTTTGACAGAAAAGCATGAATTGGAATTAGTAACGAGTAGTTGTACAATGTCATGTAATGTGCTTTTGCATGAATATACTCGTCACAAGTTTCCAATAAATCGTCGGAAAGCTCAACTTAAGTAACAACTAGCGGTGAAGAATGGGCGGTAGCGGTAGTATTTAAATTGAAATTGAAATTGTTTACAACAATTCCAGAATTAAGTGGCTGTTGTCTATGGGCCCTCCATGATGTGCCTATTATAGGACTCATTGGGTAGGGGCTAGACTGTGAACCATTAATTTCGACCTCTCCATTGGCGGTAGCGATACCGTCTAAAGTATACACGCAAACATGTACATATTATTTTTGATCTAAACGTTTTTTTGCCATGGAGGATGGGGGCCGGTTGGCGCCGATGGCGGCTGAGTTGGTCGATCGCTTGGCTATTTTGGTGGCTGTACGTCGCTTCCCTGGCATGGGGGCCGCTGACTCTCGTTCCTTGCGCTCTGACAGTTATGTCCGTATGCAGCATTTTGTTCGTCGATCTACTTCTCTTCCGTTTCGGCGTTTTTTGGGGGATGTGCGACGAGAATTCATGCAACGTCTTTCTGCTGCTCTTCATGGCACTCTGGGTTCTTATCTCCGCGACGCTTTTCAGGAAGGCAGTGCTGATGCTGTGGCATGCCTTCCTGTTCCTCGGGCTTAGGTTTTTTCTTCCTTTCTTTCTTTTTCTTGCTTGGTGGCCTCCACTGCTTTTTCTTGTAAGAAATTTTTAGATCTAAACGTTTTTTTTCTTGGATATTGTATGAAATGAAAAAGTGTCGCTAGTCTCCACAATACGCGGCTTGCTCAAGCCGCGGCGGGGACGTTGATCAGCTAGGCTCGTCAAATTGTGCAGGTCGAGGCGGACATGTCTGACCCTGCTCATGTGCGACTCCGGTCGTGCCGGAGCTAGGGGGGAAATGCAGGTGAAAAAACCCCTCGTTCAAGTCGTCGGCGGTTCCGTCTCGATCCGTGCACTTCTCTGTCTGGGTTAATAGTTGCTCCTCCCGTCGCAGCTCGCCACCTAGCCGAGTCTTCTCTCCTCCTTCGGGGGCTGGGAAGGGAAAATAACTAGGCTGCAGACGGTGTCTGGCTAGCTCTCCTGCCCCCCGTGCCAAATATTCTCATGCCCTCTGTCCTTGCCGCGTCTGTTTCCAACACCTCTATGATCGCGCTGTGGCCATCCGTACCCTCCCCCGGTGGTTTACTTTGTTAGGGGGCGCCTTTATGAGCAGTGTGCCGTTACGATAACCCTACTAGGCACACTGCCGGAGGCAGTCGACAGACATTGGTGCCCGATTAGGGGAGGGGTGGGTCGGACACAAGGATCTAGTCGCCGCGCCACAAAAGATGTTGGGTACGGGAATATTTTCCAAAAACCCCCGTGACGGGGTTTACCGGCGGCGGATGATCCTAAGGACCTCCGTCGGCAGACCGTACCACTCCTCCGGCTGCGACCATCCTCCATCCTGCGTAGCCTCTAGTCCCGCCCCCAGGGGAGACATAAAGTCACAAGGCTGTTGGCTGCTAGCGAGCGCCATACCTTGGTGCTACTTCCCGGCTGTCCGCCGCCATTTCCAACACCCTCGTCCCACCGCTGATCCGTCCGTACCCTTCTTCACCAAAAAACATTTCGCAGACACCGTTCCCGCCGTGACGGGAGAGTATTTGTGAGTATTTAGTTGCTGAAAAAACATATCGGACTGGCCGAGCGGGAGATCCATGTGCTGGTGTACGGGTATTATGTTTCTCCAAAACACTATGTACATGGCTTCTCGACATCCGCTGATCCCGCGGATCGCAACTGCCGGTATTTCGTTCAGCCCCCTACCGTGCCAAGCGTGGCACAACTACGGGGTTACCAGCGCCCACCGCGTGGAGGTAGAGGTAGGTGCCGACGGGCCTGCGAGCGCACCCCCCTTCAAGGCCGCCGCCGCTGCGCCACCGGCGGGCGCCGTAGAGGTAGTAGCCGGCTGCTCTCGTCCATCATTATGGCAGCCCAGCCACCATCAATAATGTTTGTCCGCAATGTCCGCTTACTCGGTATGAAGCATCGGGCACCTAGATAGACGATGTCTGAGCTTGTGGCATCGAGAACATAGTTGTTCATCTCGATGACGTTGTTACTCCTAAGGAGTTAGCGCCTTCACGATGGCGTTGAGGTCAAACCACCTCTTGTGACGTCTGTTGCCCTTCTCTTGCCCTTGCCCTTGCCCTTGCCTCGAATAATGTCCTTGGGGGCGTCCTAAAGTTTGTCTGGACGAGGTTTCTTGCCTCCATTTCCGTTATCATTTACGCCATTGTTCCGAGGGCGCTTGTTGCTACCATGACCATCCCCATTGCCGGCAGTGTCATCTTGAGATTGCTCAGCGCGCCCCATATGCGGTAAATTGACCACAAGACGCTTTAGAATATTATGTAACTCAGTCGTGCTTAAAGGAGTAACCGACTTCGCGCGGTGCGGCATGTCGTGCGTCCTCTTAGTAATATTCACAAGGCTATTAAAAAAACGGTTGCACAAAACAACGTCATTCGCGTCAACCATCGAACGCCCCTCGAAGTTGTTGAACATCATGGTGTACCCATGAAAGGTCTCGTTAACTTGATTGAGTGCCATAAGAGAGTTAATGGCGTTAACCTGAATGTTAGGCAGAAGAGTCTTCTTCTGCAATGCCTCAACCAACTTTGTGAAAGTTCGCGGGACTTGACCTCTGATATTGGCATTTAACCACCAGTTTAACGAAGGACCACCAAATTGTGACGTGACCCAAATGACCGCGCTTTAAGTGTCGGAATCGAGGCCCAACATCAAAAAATGTTGCGGCTAAAGTAACTCCACCCAGCCCTCTAAGTTCCTTGGCTATACCCGTCATGTCGAGGTGCTTGTACTGCCACCTTGCGTTGATTCTCGGTCAGGGAAACATGAAGTCCATCGAAATTCGTAGCAAGCGGCGAAAGTCGCATGCGTGATCCCCGGGGGTTCCTCTCCAACCATTTGGCTAAAGGAACTCACAAATTGCTTCCAAGTTGAACCCGAATCACTAGCACTAAAACAAGGCGAGAAGAGGAAGTCCTTCGATAAATCGTCGTCGTGAGTTAGGAAGAAATTCTTCTCCCGAACTGCGTAACGAAACGATGGCGAAGACGCAACAAACCCAAATTGCAATAACTCATGCGACAGCGTGCTGTGTTTGACGTTACCCGTCTGAGAATGCGTAAGAGTATGCCCCCCTGCCGTAATAGTAACAAGAACGACGTGACTATCCACCGACATGATCGCCACCGTTTTATTTGCTGCGTATATCTTAAAAGCGGTGTGAAAATGAAAAGAAATGAAGTTCGACGGGGCAGACGAAGCAAAGACTGAGACGTGATGCTTCGTACTATCCGAAAGCATAATCGAAACTGCCTCGTCACGTACCAACTGCAAATCGCCGCTCGAAAATGGCAAGCCGGTTTCGCGCAACAACACTCGCGCAGCTGTTGTTACATAAGTTTCATTAGGTAAAAACTCTGCAAGCTGGAAACCACACCTTACCGGGTTGAGCTTCACTTTGCATAACGAGTTGGACGTAGCTTGCCGAAGCACTTCCAACGGAGACCAAAATCACCACATAGTTCCCATATCTCTAACAAGCCAGTGTTGGTGTTAGTCGAGCAGTCTTGAAAAGTCTCGCCAGTGTCAACGTGTAGATCAAAACGGTCCGAAACCAATGTGACAGTTTGCTTAGAGAACAAACTGCGTAACAATTAATTACGGCTGATGCAAAAAGAACGTGCGAGGGCGTAACATTTTGCAATGTAGCTGAATGTAATCAAAATGAGAAAATGAAAAATGTCTTGTCTCCTTCCACTGCGTTGGATGAAATAGCTTAGCCTAGCTCTCCTTCAGTCTTGAAGCGTCACGCAACCCTCGGAAGATCGTCTCATGTGACGTGCTGAATGTCGCTTCGGACGGGCGTGATCATGCGCGTCGTGACGCTTTGTTTATCTCACCAGTAAGCACGATGCAATTGTACTGTGACTTGAGCTAACCACAGTGGTTGTACAAGTGTGGGTGTACACTTCCTCGGAGTGTACGGGATGCAACTAATAGCGACACGTATGAGTCCTATAGTCATTTGTATTTCTTAGGATAGTATTCGCCACATAAGGCTAGCTATGGAACAAATGAAGTTTGCCGATATTTGTTGATGGTATCGATGTCTTAAAATGTCGATATTGCTACTGATATCGATAACTCATATTGTTCATACGTTGATGGAGTCGATGATTTTCAGTCTCACCATCGATGGCATTCTTCGCCGATACCATGGTCATTACATCGTTATTTTTACGATTTATCTTCGCGAATCTGATATAATTTCGGCAATAAATCAGTACGTCTTATATTTTATTCTGAACTTGTTAGAAAATGGCGTTACTCATTATAGCACTACAACCATCATGACGAAAGCAATGTCATCAAAAGCAAAGCATGTTATCATATATCCATGGCGCCAGTAAAAGGGGGTAATGTTTCCGTTGTGATGATGATACTATCGACAATGTATTGATGGCTTATCATCCCTTCGAACATGTAGGAGACCGAAGTATGAAAGATACGTGGGTAGGTAGTAGTAGCTAGCCTGCGAATAAAATACTGAAATATTGTTGCCAAACGCCGCCGCCCGTTGCTGGCCTGGAAGTCTTCTATCCCTTTCTTTCAATCTTAGTAGAACATTGACATAACAATATGCTCTCATGCCATGCTTTGCGTGCTAGTATGGTGTGTAGTATCCTACTTCCCCTTTAATGGGCGCGGCGGCGCGGGCACAATGAAAAGTACAAGTATGCAATTTCTATACGGAAACAATATTGCGTCCATCTAAGTTTGCCTAGATGATGTTTTGGCATGGCAGTTTAATATAGTACGTCGGCCTATTATGTTGTGATTGCTAATCCCTAGCCTTACAACATGCAAGAGATCAACGTGTGAAAAATACAATATGAGGCATATAGTACGTAGCTAGCATGCAAACAAATACTAAAATATTAATGCCAAACTACGCCGCCATTTGATGGCCTCAAAATTACGTACTCCGTTCTATCACCCGTCTCATCTAGGGTATTTGTAGGGCGCTGAAACAACAATTTCTCCTTACGTCATTCCTTGCGTAATGGCATGTATGTCACTCCTCCGGTAACATACGTGACGGCGCGGGCACATCAAAGAGTGCATGTACACAATTTATATACGGTAGCAATATTGCGTCCATCTAATTTTGCCTAAATGACGTTTGGCAAGGCGGGTTAGTGTTGAGCGTTGGGTCCTCATGTTGGCGCAATTGTTTGTGTGTGAAAGTGTTAGATTTCTTGAGCGAAGAGAAGTTAGACGAAGGTTTTTTTGCTTTTGTCCTTTAGAGTAATTACAAGACGATGTAGGCATGTCAAGTCCAAAGGAAACATTGAGGGGCTACCCACGGGTAATGGATGAGCCCGCAAAAAAAACATCCACCCACGTACTCCCAGCCAACTCTCAACATGCATGTACGTATGGCGGGCTCGTGATCATAAACACGGTTGACAAGCGAGGCATGATCGCTTGTGAAGACGAGCGTAAGGTCGACACATGCCCTTGCGTTACGCTCCTTAGGTGCCAATCAACTTCGCCAAGACACCGGGAAGAGTGCCACTCGGTCATACAAGCAAACTCCGCGGAATCTGAATAGATGGGAAGGGCAACTAACCCATCGACGCGAAGCGCCACCACAACGCGATGTATGCACGCCGTGTGTGTCGCTGGTTACACCTCAAGCAAGCCACAAATCCCCATGTATCGTCAACTCGTAATCTTGGGGCTACTACAAGTAATTTTTTTGCAATTTTTTGTTGGTGATCTTGCGATGTAAAATAAAGATGTCTCCATCCTTGCTTTAATAGAAGTAACGGATTCAAACGCTTAATTGCAATATTTCTTGGGCTTAGGCATGTGGGGTTTTGCCCTCCTCTTTCCTTTTTGCTTGGTGGTTTCCACTTCATTTCTTGTAAAACAATTTAACTCTTATTGCAATCGTTTGATGGTCTGCCACTCTGCTCCTGCTGACCGGCTGTGTTCCTCAGTCGACACCACTGATGAGATATTTTACACTAACTCAACAACTTTCCTACGACCCGTACAACTGCCGTTTTACGAGCATTGGTGTCAATGAACGTGATATCTAGATATTTTACGGTTGTTTATCTCCAGTGTCACTTATCCCGTACCGTTCGCGGGAATGATGCCCTGCATTTTTTACCAATAACCGGCGGCGGGACGACGCCTGACGTTGTCGCTACTCACTCCCGACGCTGTTGATGGAGGATGCTATGCCCGAGCTCGCGGCGGCTGACACAGCAGTTTCAATTCGCAGTAACCATATCAGCAGAGATTCTAGGCCCCTAGCGAGCTGCAAAACGCCCATAAGCCTGACACGAATATAATACGGAGGTCGGTACACCTTCAATTGCTGGCGAGGTCCATACCTTCCGCACAGAGTTCACTTCTTCGCCAGGTGCGAGTCGAAACACGTACCCGTATCTCCCTCGAAAGTGTATTTGCGCTTGGCTCCCTGCCGCTGAAATTTCACCATCTTCTGATCCCCGTCACAGAGATATCGCCGGGTATATGTGGCACAGAACCACACGCAACGGAGTGCATTGCGGCTGCCGTTTTATTTCCGAGTTTGTAGTGGACTTTTCGGATCGTTGCTCCTCGAGAAAGCTCACCGGAAACAGTCGAAGTTACCGGTGATAATCCTCTGCTGGGCTGCCATAGGATTTCCCCACGAGACTCACAACTCATCCTACGGGGCAGTCTGCGCCCGTTGCCCGTCGTCCAATGGCGGCATCTCCCGGCCTCGGGGATGGAGCAGCCAGTCTGATACGAGGTTTAGTAACAGCGGCCTTGATCGTTTCACTCGCAATAAGGCCAGCCCACGGGTGGGCGGCAATCAACTCAACAAAAACCGCTCCGAAGCTCGCGATAGTGGTTCCCCAAGGCTGTCATACTAAGATTCGCGCCTCACAAGAACTACACGAAGAGTGTATCCATATTTTAAAGGAACACAAATACTCGCAGACCCCCTCGGCCCGCGGGGAGATACGAGATATTGGTTGTGACGCGTTTCCCGCGTTCCGGAAGGTCGGCGCCAGTCTAGGCTATAAGGTACGCCATAGGAAAGCTCGACAATGTGCCCGGGCATGGCATTGGAGATGCGTGGGTGTTGAAACAGGGTGAGCTCAACACGACAGCTGCCCTCGTCGTGCAGGCTCAGTACAGCGCGTCGTTCCGTAGAGCGGCGCCTCTGCTATCGGAGCGCGGCTGGAACGTGACCGTGACAGGGAGCAAGCCGGATGAGTACAAAGCGCAGGAACTTGAGGACATGGACCTTATCATATGTGAAACGGGGGCTTTCGACAAGATGAGAAAGGTGCGGGGGTTATCGACGACAGCATGTTACATTCCTCCGGCACATGGTCACGACACACGTCGGATATTTGCTCTGCTGGACTGCTTGTCGAGCCAATATAATGTACTGATTGCTGACCGGTTAACATTACAACACATGCTATGACGCCCCGCCGTCCCAGATAGCGACGCACGCAAAATTCGTGCTACTCGCTACACACGACTCGGCAGCCATTACAGGTAGCCTCGACTTAGAGGACGACGTGGTATTGGCATTCCTGCAGCATACCGACTTCAGCGATCCGGAGCAACATAACATGCCGGTGCGCTACTGATGGCCGGTCCCTGGGATCTCCCGTTCAATATTATTGTTTTTTAATTGTATTCTTCATGTATGGCGACCGTAGTTGAATGCTCCGCACGTATCCGGTACCCATGGCTCTCTGTTATAAAATTTCGAACAAACCCAGCCGATGTTGATTTCCTTGCTTGTGTATTATTCATACAGACGCTTATGAAGCGACGACATACGGTATGGATCCAAGAAAACGGAGTGCAGGTCGAGAATAAGCACCACCACATCAAAAAACGCACGCCACAGCTGAGCCCAAAGGCCCTCGCCAAAATAATGCCGATGATTCCGCAGATTCAGCGGTGGCGGTATCCGCTGGACTGCGGCGGTAGCCGCGGTAATTTCGCTCACTTTGCGCAGTCCGCATTCCACCCGGCAAGTGATCATAGCTTTGCGCGGGAGCTGGCGGGTCGGCCGATTGACATCGCGTTTGCCGGAAACGTACACGGAGAGCAGCGCGAGGAGATGGGGATCAATGCGCACCGCCACCAGGCCATGGCCGCAATCCGGCGAGTAGCGCGGAAATACAACCTCAAGGCCGTCGTGCATGACCGCGACGTCCCGTATGAAACGTACATTAGCCTCCTGAAACACAGTAAAATCTTCGTGAGCCCTTTCGGTATCGGCGAGTTTTCAGGGAAGGACTACGAGGCCATTCTGGCGGGCGCTCTTCTGGTGAAGCCCAAGGCCAACTATCTGAGAGCGTACCCTAACATATACGACGCAAAGTACACCGTCTCCACGCACGCCGACTTTCACGACCTGGAAAAGAAGGTCATGCCGTTTCTTGAGTCTGCGAGCGGCCTGGCGAAGGGTCAAGCCATGGTGGACGCGGGGCGAGAGATACTCCTCGAATACTCGAGCACGGAACACTTCGCGGGAGACATCGACAAGCTGCTTCGCATACTCCTCAATAAGGACCGCGCTGCGTCAGCTACCTCCAACTTAGATCCAAGGGACAAAGATATCTAAGCGACTGCTGTGGCGGATTCGTATCCCTAGTACAACCTCGACAGGAACTGCGACCGTACTACGGCGTACGACCACAATATGTCGAGCTGTTACTCGGGAATGTTCTCACTTTTATTGTGTTTCGCACGTCGCGCGCTGTTGCTGAAGAGAAGCCTTCCGGACATCATCCATACGTGACGGTAGTTGGTTTTGTTTAAACCCGCTCCCTGAAAATGTAAAGGGCAGTCGAGCAGCCGGGAGTATTAGCTTCGGACAAGTGATGAGTAATCCATAAATATGGGTATTGTCTGCAACAGTCCTGGATACATATGAGAACAATGTACTCATATGAAGTTTGCGACAAGACGGAAGGGTCTATCGAGTTTAATACAAATATTCAATTTGGACTAAACGATTCATTTTGCCTGGACGTCATGCACTTACATGCATATCTGAAACGATACAACGGAAAGTAATCTACAAAATCATGGGAAAGCCATATTTCATATGTTGTGTACTTGTTTATGCCATTCGAGACTGCTGCTGCACAGCAGCAACATCCAGGTACTTGTAATCGCAGCGTTATAACTGGTATACGAGAGGCCCATGTATGGTTGTGCCTTAAGAATGCCATTCTACTGTTTTCACACACACACACACACACACACACACACACACACACACACACACACACACACACACACACACACACACACACACACACACACACACACTCACACACACACACACACACACAGATATACACACACAGACATACACACACAGACATACACACATACGCACACACACACACACACAAACACACATACATACATATATGCGCACACACTGACACCACTGAACGGAATGCAACTAGTAGGGATACGTACGAGTCTTACATTCATCTGTATTGCATAGGGACAGTACTCGCCACATATGTCACTCTTCGCCTCACATACACGCACGCATACACGCACACACACACACACACACACACACACACACACACACACACACACACACACACACACGCACACGCACACACACACACACACACACACACACACACACACACACGCACACGCACACACGCACGGGCGCGCGCACACACACACAGACGCACACGCACACACACATAAATACACACACACACACACACGTCTTCTCTGTATTTTGGTAATCATTTGAATACTAGCACTATATCCATCGTGGTTGCGATGCGCGGTAGTTCAAGACGAATCAAAATCAATCCCATAAAGTGCGTTGTATACCATCCGCACATAACTTCCAAAATGTTGCGAGATCCCCGTGATCGGCATGATAAAGGACACATCCGTACGTTGTACTCCGGGGGAGGCTTGGCCCTACTACCTAGCCACTAGTGGATGTTCTGCGGGAGTCCGTTGCTCGGGCAGTACGGGGGTATATATATGAAATACATATATGAGGATATCCCCATCGGGTACCAACTTTTAGGCGCGGTACTTGGTTACGGCGTACGGCTCCGAACCCGGAGGTGCGGGTACGATTCCCGGTGATGGCACTTCCGTGCAACCCTTCGACAGGTTATGGGCCCTCCGCGTATTTCGCGGGTTATTAGGGTTTGACCGGAGTCGACCGGATGGTGTCCAATATAAGGCTAGGGATCGATGATATTATCCGGACTCTATTGATGTATTTCGTGGTATTTATGGAGACCCCGAATGTGGAATATCCCCGAAATCACAGCGAAATGTGCTTGTTAAATATCGACGATACCATCGATCCCTAGCCTTACTCCATTGGGGGGAGTGTTGCGAGATCTCCGTGATGAGCAAGATAAAGGACACATCCGTACGTTGTACTCCGGAGGAGTCTTGGCCCTACTACCTAGCCAGTAGTGGATGTACTGCGGGAGCCCGTTGCTCGCGCAGTACGGGGGTATATATATCTCATATCATATATCCCCATTGGGTACCGACTTTTAGGCGCGGACTTGGTTACGGTGTACGGCTCCGAACACGAAGGTGCGGGTATTTGAAATTGAAATTGAAATTGTTTACAACATGTACCGTATGCGCCGGTTTTTCACCAAAAAGCCGGATGCGTCGGCTGCTGTCTCTGGGCCCTCCCAACTATGCCATACAGGGAACTTACAAGTCAGGGCTAGACCGTTAACCACCTAAATCCAACCTCTCCAAGTGTGGTCGGGGGTTTAACTCCCCCCCGGGGAGGGTCTGAAGCTGGTTAAAGGTGGTGTGCAGGACTGGCTTGGGGAGGTGCGTTATGCGGAGGTTCGGCGAGTGGTCGTGCGTGATTTGGTGCGGTAGACAAGGAGGAGATAGTGCAGCCATTGGACGGTGTGTGCATGGAGTGTGGAAAGGATGCGAGATGTGTCGAGTCGTGCTTTGGTGACGAGTTTCTCGGGAGGGTCGGTGCGGAGGGTGAGGAGAGAGGTGAGACTTGCGATGGTGGATGAGTGCGGTGTGCCCGTGCGGCTCATGACAATTGGTAAGATGTCGACTTCGGTACCTGGCCAGTGGTTTCGGATGGCATTTGCGAGGGGTGTGTATTTGTCCCGAATCAAGCGGGCTGTGTGTGAGAGGTTGTGGTCGGTGCAGTACTTCCACTCCCCTATTTGTATTTTCCTGATAGATGAGTATCGGCGGCGGCCGTTGTTGTGACCGACGAAGCGAGGTTCGAGGAGGGGCGGGTGGGCATGTGGGTGGGGTGTGGGGGGTGGCAGTCAAGAGGGGTGGAGGTGGGGGTGGGGCGGGTGAAAGATTTGATGGGTTTGTTACCGAAGTCTGCAGTGATAGTCTCCCAGCGTCCTCCGTTGTGGCGTTCCAGGAGGGATAGTAGGAGTTGTAGCGCGCTGTTGTGACGGTCCTGTCTTAGGCCAGACATGGATGGGCAGTTACCGGCCATGTGGCCGTTGCTGGTGAATTGGCCACACATGGGACATCGCATGGTGGGGTTGTGTGTGAGGAGGCGTGTGTTGTGGACGCCCCATATGAATTCTTGTTTGTGGGTGAATTGGGTGTTGGTGAGGGTTGAGAGTTTTTTGTGGAAGGTGAAGTCGGCGCCGTTTGCCGCGGCGCGGGCGAGGAGGGCGCCGTGTTTGGATGTTTGTGAGAGGGGTGTAAGTGTGTGCTTGCAGCTGTGGGTGTGTGCGTCGGCTTTGAGGTTTGTGTATATGTAGGGTGTGGGTTCCCCTTGAGTCTGTGGTATGAGGGTGTAAGGCCAGGTCCAGTGACCAATCGACACCTCCGAGCATGTGTTGTATGTGGTGTTTGGTGGTTGACCATCTGCTACTTGGTTAGCGAGTGCGTCTGCGAGTTCGTTGCTGAGTGAGTGGTTGTGTGCTTTAATTTTGCCAAGGTGTGTGCGGATGCCTGCGTCGCATCGGGTTATGATGGTGCGTGTGATGGAGAGGAGTGTGTCGCGGTGGATGTTGTGCCTATAAGCGGAGGGGCAGTTAAGGTATCCTTGTATGAGACGGAGGGAGCACGCACTGTCAGTTAGGAGGTGGGTATGGCCTAGTCGGAGGCCTATGTCAATGCCTGCTAGTTCAGCACGATTCATAGTATGGGAGGGAGGGGTAGAGGTCACCAGGATTTTGATGTTGGTGTTCGAGGCTGGGTGGGTGGCTGCCGCGCCGAGAGGGGAGCTGCTTCCTTTTTTCGAGCCGTCAGTGTATACGAAGTCCTGCCAGTTCCAAGCAAGAGTTCCTCTTGTGGGGGAGTATGTTAGTCGTTTGCGTTCATGGAGGGGGTAGGTAAGGGGGTGGGTGGGGTTGGGGGGGAGATGGTATATGCCTGCGGAGTGGGGTGAGTAGGAGTCGGTGAGGTGTGGAGGTGGGATGGTGATGGTGGGGCTTGGGAGGTGTGTGTCGTATATAGACTCGAGGGTGTTGTGGAGCGCGGTCATGGCTGTGTGTGAGGGTAGGGTGGGGAGTGCGAGGGAGTTAGCGACGAGGTAGATGTCGACCATCCAGCGTGTGCCGAAAGGGGTAGGGGTGGGGTGGCCTGTGTGTTGGTCGGGGGGTAAGAAGGTGTTCGCGTCGTTGGGAAGGGTGTATAGGTGATGTGTGTATGGGGAGTTGATATATTTGGAGTGGCGGTATGGTGTGTGTTCCCAACGGGGGAGTATGAGGATGGTTGCGCTGGGGGTGTGTGAGGTTGTGAGGTGTGCGCTGGTGATTGCATGTTCCATGGCTCGGCGCATGCATTCGTGGTCGTATTCGGGGTTGGCGATGTTGGTGCCTTGCCATGTGTGTGTAGCATTACTGCCGCTGGATGAGAAGATTATGTCTTCGGGGTAGAGTGAGTGGTAGGTGTGCGAGTGGAGTGATTTATTGAGGGGGTCTGAGTAGAGTTCTGTCTGGATGTGAAATTGAAATATTTTACTCCAATACCGGTAAACCGGCTGGAGTCTCTGGGCCCCCCCTTTTGCTATGCCATACAGGACTTAGTAGCGTGAGGTAGACCGTGAACCACTAATCCCAACCTCTCCAATGGCAGTAACGATATCGTCTAAAACATACCCGTACCAGTATCCAAGTATTTACTATTTTCTGACCTATACTAATTTTTTTTTCCTGGATACAGTATGAAATAAAAAATGTCGCTCTTCTCGGCGCGACCCTCCACCTAGTCTAGCCTTCTCCCCCCCCGCGGGGGTTGGGAGGAGAAAAAGCGAGGCTGCAGACGGTGTTCGGCTGGCTCTCCTGCCTCCGAGCCAGATGTCTCATGTCCCCTGTCCGTTTGCCGTCTGGTTCCACCACCCATCTGATCGCGCTATGCTGGCCGCACTTGTCTGCCCCGGTGATTTACGTTGTTAAGGGGCCGCCTATACGAGCATTGTGCCGTTGCGATAACCCGGGGCACACTGCCAGAGGCAGCCTGTCGATAACCGGGTACCGACTAGGGGAGGGGGAACGGATAGTGCCCAGGGATCGGCTATCCTCAAAAGATGGTGGGTACGGGAATATTTAACCAAAAACCCCCCGTACCGGGTTTTTCCGGCGGCGGATGTTCCTCCCGACCTCCGCCGCCAGACCGTGCCGCTCCTCCGGCTGCGACTCGCCTCCGTCCTGCGTGTCTTCGGGCCTCTCCCCCAAGGGAAACCAGAAGGTTTCGCAGGGCTGGCGGCTGCTAGCGAGCGCCGTGCCCTAGCGCTGCTTCCCAGCTGTCCGCCGCCAGCTCCAACGCCCTCGTCCCACCGCTGATCCGTCCGTACCCCTCTTCGCCAAAAAATATTTCGCAAACGCCGCCCCCGCCCCATCGTCGGGAGAGTATCTGCGAGTATTTAGTCGCGGAAAAAACATATCGGACTGGCCGAGCGGGAGATCCCTGTGCCGGTGTACGGATATTATGTTTTCCAAAACCCTCCGTACATGGCTTCCCGACAGCTGCTGATCCCGCGGATCGCAGCTGTCGGTACCTCGTTCAGCCCCCTACCGTGCCAGGCCTGGCACGGCTATGGGGTTACCAGCGCCCACCGCGTGGAGGTAGAGGTAGGTGCCGACGGGCCTGCGAGCGCACCCCCCTCCGGGGCCGCCGCCGCTGCGCCGCCGGCGGGCGCCGTCTGGATGTGGAATGTGTGACGGAGGGCCGAGAGGAGGTCCTCTCTGGTGGCCCATCTGTTGCGGGTGGTGGTGGCGGGTGTAGGTGAGTGGATTTCTGAGCGGGAGCCTAGGCGAGTGAGGAGGTTGTAGACCTCCTCTTCGAATGTATGGTCGGTGAGGTCGGGGCGGAAGAGTTGGTATAGGTGGCGGACGCGGTGGCCGTTAAGGGTGGTGACTGCGTGGCCGTCGGGGGTACAGAGTATTGTGGTATCGTGAAGTGAGGGGTGTGTGTAAGTGGTGAATGTACCGGTAGGGAGCATGTCGAGGTCAGGGTTGATGGGGTTGTGGTTGAATGTGATAAGGGGGTGTGACAAGGGAGGGGGTCCGGGTTCTGGCAAAATGGGTGTGGTGGAGGGGACAAAGCCGGAGTTAAATGCGGTGAGGGCGGTGGGGCCGGAGGGGGTCTCACTGATGGTGTCGTGTAGTTGAAGGCAAGGCGCCCACTGGACCTCGTGGAGGCGGGTGAGGTTGTGTTGTTTGCCGCGAGCGCACCAGTCGCATTGCCATGTGGCGGGGCCTAAAGCAGGGCGGCATTGGGAATGGACGGCAAAGTGCGGGCATGTGCTGCAGGTGGAGGTGGGTTCTAAGTGCAGAGGGTTGTAACAGATGGAGCAATCGGTGGGGGTGGGGGTGGGTAGGTTTACCGATGTGGGGGTGGAAGAGATGAGTCGGAAGCCGTCTTCCAGTTGGAGTTGTATATCCCATTCCGTGAGGTGTTCCGGGGCCCATTCGACCATGTATTGGGTTTGTCCGTATTCTGTGTCTTTGTGTTTGGAGATGATGCGCGTCACGTCGCAGGGGGGGAAGTGGTGGTCTGAGGGGGTGAGGTATTCTGTGTCTATGTGCGTGATGGGTGCAGTGGGGGTGTAGATGTTGGTGCGGGAGGAGTGGGTAAAGGGGGAGAGGTTGGGAGGAGGGCGGGGGAGGTGTGAAGTGAGGAGGGGAACCCATGAGGGGTGGAGAGTGGTGGGGGGGGATGCTTGTTTGGGGTTGAGGTTTGCGACGGGGAGGCGGTTGTGGACAGTGTCGGAGGGTTCGGTGAGGACTGCGGCGAGAAGGCGAATTGGGATAGAGAGGGGGGTGGTGGACCCCGTGAGTTTGGAGATGGACTGGCAGGATTTGAGGATGATGGAGGAAGGGGTGGCGCGGAGGAGGACTTGTGACCATTCGGTTATGTGATTTTGCCAGAGGGGGTTAAGACGGGGAAGGAGGGAGGTGTGTGTCTTGCGGGGTGAGAATTCGCGGTATGCTTGTTTGTATGTGTGTGGGTCTGTGATATGTGTGGCTCTGTCTCTGAGTGATGTAAGGAGCGCGGTATCCTGGCTGGTGAAGTGGGTGCGGATTGTGGAGGCAATGGGGTTGGTGAGGGAGAGGGGGGGGATGTTGTGAAACATGGTTCCGGCATCGCGTTGGGCGCGCACTAGGCATCTTAGCGTGGGGGGGGAGAGACTGCCTGACATTATCGATTCAGTGGGCCAGTGGGAGTATGTTGTGGAGATGTTGTGTATGTGGGCTCTGGCCATGTGGCCCCTATAACCGGGGGAGTTCAGTATTTTGTGGAGGTGGCAGACAGTGAGTTGTGCGGTATGGGCTCTGAGGGAGGGGAGGCCGTAGCCGAGGTCGGAAGTAGGCCGGTGTAGGGCTGTGCGGGGGAGGTTACGTACCGAGGAGACGGCGGAGCGGAGGGCGCGGCATATTTGACCTTCGAGGGTGTCCAATTGGGAGTCGCTGAAGAGGCCGAGTTGGAGGGTAAAGTGTTTTCCGAGTAGGAGGCCACGGATGACGCGAATTCTGCGGGACTGGGTTAGTAGGGAGGAGGAGAGGGCGTTGATGAGGGATGTGGTAGTGCGTTTGAGTTCGTGCCAGTGTTTGGTGAAGGTGAGGGAGGTGTTGAGTTCGACCCCAAGGACGCGGTATGTGTCCGAGGGGCCTATGGAGGGGATGGGTGCCGGGGTGGAGTTGATGGTGATGAACTGTGTTTGGAGGCGGGATGTGAGGAGTGTGATGTTGGCAAGGGAGAGGGCGTTGCCTGTGCGCCAAAGGGCTCCGGTAATGCAGCATTTTCGGATGTTGACGGTCATACCTGTGTAGGCGCTGAAGAGGGAGAGTTTCCTTAGTTGGATGGCCATGTTTGGGGTCGAGCCCGTGGCTAGGCTGAGGTCGTCAGCGAATCCGTGTCCGGGGTATGTGGCTGTGGGTTCTGTTGGGTCGACGTTAGTGGCGGGGGGCCCTGGGCGATAGCCCCGGCTACCCACAGTGAGCCAGCGTAGAAAGGGTTCAAGGAATAGGGTAAATAGGAACGGGGAGAGGGTGTCGCCCTGTAGGGTACCTCGTTTTATGTCTATGGAGGGGGTGGGACCGTATGGGGTAATGTAGTCTGTAGATGAGACTCCGTAGAGGTGTTCGCATGTATCTACAAAAGTGGAGGGCATACCGAGTTGTCTCATGTGTTTGAACATGATGCGGTGGTCTGCTGCGTTGAAGGCGCCCTTGAAGTCCGCGTACATGACGTAGATGTCTTTTTTGTGGAGTTTCGCGTCCTCCATGGCCATGATTATGGAGGAGAGGGCGTCGTGGATGCTGCGGTGTTGTCGAAAGCCGTCTTGTTGGTCGCTGAGGATGCCGTGGGTTTCGGCGTATTTCGAGCCTGCGTCTTTTATTAGTGCGGTCCATAGCTTAAGAAGGTTATTCATGAGGGCGATGGGGCGGTAGTTGTCAAGGAGGGTGGGGTCACCTTTTTTATGTAGGAGGCATGTTGTGCTATGGCACCATTCAGGGGGTGTGTAGGAGTTATGGGCGAAGAGGGATAGGAGAGAGTAGAGGGCGGAGCGGGTCTCCGGGGGTAGGAACTTGAGAATTTCGTTGGGGATACCGTCGGGGCCGGGGGCCTTGCCTGTGCCTAGCGAGTTGAGGGTTTTATCAAATGTATCACGGGTAATCATGTCGGCGAGAGTGAGTGTGGGGTCCCCTCGGGGTTCGATGGTGTAGTTGTCGGGGTTGTCAGGGTGTTCCCAGGGGGGTACGGGTAGGTCGGGCGGGGTGGCTCGCGTGAGTTCGGTGGTGAAGTGGGAGTGGACCGCCTCAATGACGGCTGAGGGGGAGGATGCTGTGGTTTTATCGGGCTTGGTAATGCGGTGGAGAGTTGAAGTTGCGGTGGTCGCGGGGAGGAGGCCGCTTTTAATTTTTAAGCGGCGGTGGGAGGATTTTGGGGAGGCGTCGTAGGCAGTATTGGTGCGGGTTTTAATTTTTTGGAGTATATCTGTGGTGGTTGTTCGGAGTAGAAGGCGTATGCGTGCCTGGCATTGTTGATGGATATCGGTGGGGGAAAGATAGTCAGAGGTTTGCAGGAGGGTTTGGGCTAGGGGTAGGGGGCCACCGTTGGTGCTACATCTGCGGAGTTTGCGAATGAGGTTGCGTGTTCTTTTAGATAGCCAGGTGGGGTTAATGGACGAGGTAGTGGGGCGGGGTTTCTTCGGGGGTAGGAGGGGCCATATGGTGGCTGCGTGGTCCATATGTAGGGAGAGTAGTGCGGTAAATTTCGAGGCTAGGGTGTCGAGGGTATCGGGAGAGGCCTCGGAAGGTGGTGTATTGAGAATTTCCGCGTGGAGTGAGGCTGTGCGGTTGATAAGGGTGGGTGTGCTACGTTGGTATGATGTAATGTGGTGCGGTTGTAGTGGGAGTTTGAAGGTGAGTTTGCGGGTGGTGTGGTGAGTGCGAGGTGGGTTGTGGGCCGAAGGTGGACGAGCGATTAGGGAGGAGGGGGCAGGGATAACAAGGTGTATCGCCGAGTGGTCGGAAAAGTGTGAGGGAGAGGTGAAGATTGAGCATGCCGGCGGGTTGAGGCTGAGGGGGGAGGGAGGAGGGGTGAGCCAGTGGTCAAGGCAGCCTCCGCTACGGGGGAAGGTGGGGAGGGGGGGGTGGAGTGGGCGGAGGTGGTATTCGAGTAGGGAGGTGAGGGCGGGGTTGCCAGTACCTTGTGTGGTGGTCGTTTGGAAGTCGCCGCCCCAGAGGACGCGGTGAGCTGGGTAGGTGTCCATCAGGCGGAGGCCCCATGCCGCGACCTCCGCGTATAAGTGTGTTAGTTGGGTGCTGTGGAGCTGTGGCATGTAGGCTCCGAGGAGGAGGTAAGGGTTGCCTGAGTGTGGGACGAGTTTTAGTCCTGCGATATGTGGGAGGAGGTGGGAGGGTGGGTTAAGGACAGTGGCAGAGTGGAACGACTCCCTGCGGACCGCGAAGAGAACGCCTGCGTTGGGTAGGGGCACAGCTGAGTAGCAGGGTCTGGAGCTTTTGAGGAGGTATTGTGGAAGGGCGATACGCCACCTGGATTTGTGGGTGTCGTGGTTAGTTTCCGTGAGGACGAGGACATCAGGGCAGTGGGTGGTTGCGAGGTGTTCCACGTCCATGATGGATGTGTGTAGCCCCATGGTGTTGAGGTTAATGAGGTGTAGAGGTTGTGGGAGGTGGTGTGGGAGGATTGGTGGGGGTGGAGGGTTGGGGGGTTTAGGGGGGTTCGCGGGGGGGGGGAGTTTTGCGGCATGGTGGGGGGGTGTGGGAGGTGAGGGGGTGGGGTGGAATTGGGGGTGTGGTGTGGGAGCGGGTGTGGGGGAGGATGGGTTGGCGGAGGTCGGAGGGGGGGATGGAGGGAGCGAGAGGGGGGGTCGATGGGGAGGGTTGGGGGGGGTGTGGAGGCTCGGGGGAGAGGGGGGGCTGATGAGGGTGGAGGGTGTGAAGGAGTTGGGAGCGACCTATAGGGAGGGGAGTGGAGCGGAAGACATGGTGCCATAGAAGGGTGTGGAGGGAGTAGACTGTGTGTTTGGGGTCGAAATGAGGGGGGTCGTAAGCATGGTCAGCAGGTGCCGTGAGTATAAAGTATGTGTGAAGGAGGACGTGGGTTCCACAGGACCACGCGCGAGGTGTGTCGTTCTGTCGAGGGGGGTTGAGGAGGCGGAGAGGGAGGAGTTGGGGGGAGGGAGACGAGTTCCAGGAGGCGAGGAGTGAGAGGGAGCGGGTAAGTAGGGACGGTGGGGGGGGGGGTGGTGGAGTGAGTCCACCCAAGTGGCTGAGTCGTGTGTTACGTGAAGGAGGCCGAAATGGGAGTGCTGCCAGGTGAGGATAAGGAGGGAGTTGTTGGGTGTGCCCGGGCGCGGGGGTACGCCTCTGTTTGAGAGGTTGGTCCACTGGCTGGGGTATATGTGGTGGTTGTGGAAGGTGTCTACCTCGGTGTTTGTGATAACAGTGTAGTGGTTGTGGAGATTAGAGTGTAGTTTGGCGAGGGAGGTAGCAATGCAGTAGAGATTGGAGAGGTCCTGGTAATGTCCCCACTGGAAGGAGAGCACTGCCGAGGAGTCGAGGTGGCCGATAGGGGTGGGGAGGCCGTGGTCTAGATTAAGGTCAAACAGGTAGTTGTGTAGTTTGACGGTGCAGGTGTCGGGTTTGAAGTGTGACGGTAGTGAGGCCCTGAGTGGGTTGGTTACACCGTGATTACGTATATCGTAGGAGGGGCGCGGGAGGGGGGTGGGGGGTCGAACCTCCGGGCCTGTTGGCCCGTCTGTAGTGGAGTTAGGGACGGGGGTTGGCCCTATCGGCCGGGGGGACATCGGATGGAGGGATGGGAGGTCCAGGGGAGGGGAGGTGCTCCTCAGTGGTTTCCGCTGTGGCTAGGTCTTCGTCAGGGAGGTCTTCGAGCTCGTAGTCTGAGGTTGCGGGGGATGAGGCCGGCAGGGGGAGGTTTGAGGGGTGTGTGTTGGGCGGGAGGTCGGGGGTCCGGCGGTCGGAGTAGGGGGTGGGTTGTGGGGAAGGGGAGTGTGTGTGGCGTGTGTAGGTTTGGGGGTCATGGGAATTGCGGCGGTGTGGAGGTGAGTGGGGGGTCTTTCTGAGGGTGTGGCGTGTGTGTTTCGAGACGCCTGACGGGGGAGCAGGTTTGAGGGCGGGGTCTGTAGGTGTGTGTGCCGTAGGGGAGGAGTCCATGGGGTCGGTGGGGGGAAGGGAGGGGGGGAGGAGTCGGAGGGGGGGTGGTATCGTGTTGGGGGTGGAGTCTGTGCGGTGGGGGGAGGGAGGAGGTGGGGGGTCAAGGTCGGTTGGGTGGGAGGAGGCTGTGGCTGGGTGTGTGAGGGGGGTGGAGGAGGAATCCATGTGGTCAACTGAGGTCTCGAGGATGGTGGGAAGGGGGGGTGGGGGAGGAGGGGTGGTGTCGGGCAAGGTGAGAGGGTCAGCTGGGTGTGTGGGGTGAGGGTTCGTAGGAGGGGCGGGGGAGGGGGAGCGACGTTTTTTGGAGGGGCGCTGGTTGCGAGTGTGAGGGGGGGGGGGAATATGATGGGGCCAGTTGGATGTCAGGGAGGGAGTCGAGGTCGAGGGGGGTATCGTCAGGGGTGTCCAGCAGAGAGCCGTCCGCAGGTTCTTGTTGCCATATCTCGTAGGTGTTGGTCGCCTGGAGGTGGCCTGTCCATTCGAGAAGGAGAGAGGGGGGGTTGCGAAGGAGGGATTTGTTTTTTGTGAGGGTGAGATGAGGGGGGGAGGGGGAGGTGGTGAAGATGGGGTCCGTGATGCGGGACCTGCCGAAGGTGGAGTAGTGGTGGGGTGTGATGTATAGGGAGCATGTGGTGTTGGTGGGGGTGCCGCGGTGTATGTAGGTGTGGGGGAGGGGAATGGTGGCAGTGCCGTTGGTTGAGATGAGGATGCAGTACATGGTGTTGGTGAGGGAGATTTGGATGCTGGTGGCGATGTGAGGGGAGGGGGAGGGGTGGGAGCGGAAATATGAGCCGTCAGGAAATTTTTTGAGGGAGGTGTGTTGTGAGATGTCGAAGGTGGAGGGTGAGGAGTGGTGGGAGTGTGTGTGTGATTGTGCGTATTCTGAAGCTGTTTGAAGGAGGAGGGTGGAGAGCCAGTGTGAGGAAGGGATGGTACCGTTGGACGTGGGTTGGGGGAAGGGGAGGGGATGGGGGGATTGGATGAGGACTGTGGTGAGGCAGGTGTCAGTCCATGAGGTGCCTGGGACATGGCCTGTGAGAGGGGAGGGAGTGATGATAATTGTGTAGTTGTGGGGGGTGGGGGGTACGGTGTGAATAGCATTCTGAAGGGTGGCGTGAAAATGTACAGGGCCTGATTGTGAAAGAACTGGGTTATGGGGTGGGTGGAGGATATGCATCCAGAAGGAGGGGGGGTCGTTCACGACCTGGACGGGTTCTCGTGTAGGTTGTAGGGCGTCCGCGATCGGGAGCAGGAGTTGGGCTGGTTCCGGGAGGTCTTCCATTCGGGGGGTAGGGGTGGTGGCGCTGGCGTTCCAGGTGTCGGCGAGTTCCGTGGCGAGTCGATCGAGCATGAGGGCATGTATCAGGGGAACGACGTCTGGGCCGGAGAGATGAGTGAACAGGGGGGAGCTAATTTTCATGCGGCGGCCTGATATTGCGGGAACTGCGAAAGCTCGTATAATCTGAATTTTCTGCTGACTCAGGGTGGTGGAAGGATGGGGGTCCGAGGCGGCGCGAGGTGGCGTCGGACCTCCCGACGGGAGTTCACGCTGGCGTGAAGCGAGCTGGTAAAGCAGGCCAACCGTTATACAGGAGGTGGGGATGTCCAGCCGGACCTCCTGGTGGCCGTGTGAGAGTGCGACGGGCAGAGGGGTGAGATCGTGTTGTTGGGGCATGGCGGGGTGTGGAGTGCGGGTGACTGAGGCTGTCCATCGCGCACGATGGGCGAGTTCCCGTCCGATTATATTTCTCGCGCGGGCCGGGATATCGGTTAGGGCGTGAACTTTTTCGAGAAGCCAGCGTCGAGCAAGAGAGCAAGCGGAGATGAGCATGAGTGAGGAAGATGGCGTGTTCGGTAGGAACACACCGTGGAGCCAGAAGCTGGCCGTGTCAGGAGGGGCAGTGGAGTACTGGCCTGTCAGGAGGTAGGAGTCGATCAGGCGGGCAGAGAGGTCAACGGCCCTTCCGAGGTCGGGGGCAGTCGTCGGGGTGGAGAGGACCAGGGGAGTTTGAAGCCCTGTGCCCGGCGTGGGTTCCATGGGCGTGCCTCGTCCGTGGTCTGCAGTTGCGAGCTGTGGGGCCGTAAGGAATGGAGCGAGTGGGTGACCCACAAGGCGGTTACGGGGGCCGATGTGGTCGTCCGCGAAGAGGGGTGTAGGGCGGTCCTTGAGGAGAACCTGTTTGTATGATTCCGGGAGGTTAAAAGGTGATGACATAGTGGTCGTCAGGTGGGTGTCGATGTGTGTTTGTGTGTTGGATTTGGAGTGGGGAGAGAGAGGGTTGGAGGTGGTCAGCGTGTGTTGGCGGCACACGACCAGGTCTGATGGGACCTGGGTTTGCTCTTCGCGGGCGTCTGATGGGAACGTCCGGACGCTCGGAGGGGCGCGTGAGAGTGCGCCGGCTCCGTGAGAGGGTGGTTTTTGTAATCTAGTGGGTACGTACGAGTGACGTAGTATGTGACGGAGTACTCGGAGTGTTTGTGATGTGGGCGGCGCAGATGTCGGCATGTGAACCGAATTCAAATTTGTGAAAGCTGCGCCTTGGAGTGTGTACCGTCTGATGTGCCTACGGATCCACTGACCTGGGTGAGCTAGGCTCGGGTGGGGAGAGGTGATCGGTGCCCGTCGTCCGACGGGCCCTGTGGTCACCAGACTATCGCTCATAGGGAGGCCAAGCCCGGAGCGAAGACGGTCGGCGTTGCTCATCCGAGCTACCGACCCATCCCCTATATTTTGACGTCAGTAGTACTTTAGTAGTACTTTGGATCTTATTACTGTCTTTAGTGACGGTAGGATTCGGTCTCGCTGGGGCGAAGAAGTAACCTGTAGCTGTGTCGATGTCGATGCCCAGGTGGTGGCCGTATTGCGTCGGCTCCCAAAAACCCTTGGAGGGGTGGCGGAGAAGGCCGAGGCTGGTGAGAAGGTGGTCGACGCGCTGCCGGAGCGCCAGAGCGAGCGCACGCGTGGCGGCGAAGAGGAGGAAGTCGTCCACGTAAGGTAAGATTTTTGCTCCGCGCCACCGCGTGTGTAGTAGGAAGCGCTTGCTCGGTTTGTCGCTGTCGGGTTGTGTAGGCTTCCCCTGCTGTGTCGTAAAACCACCGGGGTCCGGTTGTCGGAGGTGTCGTACGAATGTGTCCGTAAACGCGCAGAAGTGGTAAGGGCTGAGCGACCAGCCCATCGGGAGGCCAGCTAGTCGGTACAGTTGGCCGTGAACGTTTACTGTTAGGAAGTCGCGCTGCTCTGGCACGATGCCCAGCGCGTAGAACCCGTCCTTGAGGTCGAACGAGAACATGTAGTCGCCCTTTCGAGTCAGGTGACGTACGCCTAGCAAAGACTCCATCCGTAGTCGCTTTCTGACGCAGAAGCTGTTCATGTGTCGCAGGTCGACGATAAATCGCCACTGATTTTTGCCGGGCTTGGCGACTAAGAAGAGTCTGGATACGTACTTGCTGCAGGTGGTGCGTTCCCAGGCTCCCGTCTCCACGAAGCGCGCGAGCTCGGCCTCGACAAAGGTGAGCTGCTCGGGGGTAGCGTCGATGAGTGAGATGCCTTGGTTGAACGGGGGTGGGGGTCGGTTGTTTTGGAAGGGAATAGTAACGCCCTCCCGGATCCACCGTAAGACTTGTCCGCTCGCGCCGATATCTTTCCAGGCTTGCCAGTTTCGCCGCACGCGATGACGCATGTAGCTTGAATCTGGTGTGCAGGAATCGGCGCGGCGGGTCACCCCGTCATTCCTCCTTGTCGGCCTCGGTCTTCTTGTGTGCCTTGTCGGTAGAGGGGAGGGGGCGGCCGCCCGTGCGGTCCTTAGGCTTGGCCTTGGTTTTGTCCGGCTTGTCCGGCTTGTCGTTCGGCCTGTCCGGTCTGTCAGGTCTAGGCTTGTCGGCCTTGAACTAGGCAGCTGCTTGCGCTTTTGCAGCTGTTGTGATGCTGACTTGGAGTCGTTTGTCCTCCAGGGCTGACATGAGTCCGTCGACGACGTTGCCTCCACGGTCGGAGGCGACTGTGTCGAAGCAACGTGTGTAGACGAGACGCTCCGCGACGCGTTCTTCTCCAGTGAGAATCTTCTTGGCCTTGAATCGTCTGATATAGGTGAGTCGCGGTTCCCCCGCTGAGGCCACTGCTTGATTAGTACGTAGCGCTGCGTCGACGAGGGAGTAGGCGTAGGTTGTTTCGTCGGGGGTAGAGGAGACCGAGCGAAGCGTTTCCATAGCAGTTTCGAGTGCCGCGTTAACGGCGGCCGTAAATACACTATAGCAGAGCAGGTGGCGGTACTCGTCGCGGGAGGAAATTCTCGCGTTGTCCGTAAAAAATTTGTCGGCCTCGTCGTGTCGAGGGTTCCACAGGCACGAGACTGTTGTACCAGATGGGGGTAGGCAATCCGCGAACGTACGGGACGCGAAATCTGACCACTCTCTAGGGTCGATGTACTCTAGAGGGGTGTTTTTACTTTCAGCTCGTAGAGCGTCGAGCTCGAGTCGTCCACCCGCAGCGCTGTCGGAGTCGGCTGTGGGGATGGCTGAAGTAGTGTGTTTTGTTGATGCGGTTTCGACGGATAGAGTTTCGACCTGGGCTGCTAACTGCTGAACAATATGTGTCAACAATTGCAGCTGGTCTGGCTGCTGTTCCGGCGCGTCACCGGGCGCAACGGGGTAGAGGTCAGTAGGCAATACCAGGCGGTCTGCCATTTGAATTGAAGGAGTGTGTTTTCGTGCGTCGTGCAGGAGACTCAAGTGATCAACACCTTGCGTGGCTAGCAAGAGCCACGATGCCGTTTGCGTGAGCGATAGCTCTCGCAAAAGGCAGAAGGTGGACACACAATCGCTGCTGGTGTGTTATATAGTGTGCGGACATTTTACTGTCCGTGCGCGCGTGGGCGCTTGAACCGTTAGGGAGATGTAGCGTCGTAGGTAACGCTTGTAACGGAGGTAACGCCGGTTACTTCGTAATTTAGCCCTGTAATTCAAACCTCTATATTACCAATATGACCATATAAGTTGCCGACTCTGTCTACTGTGTTAATAAAAATTCTTACAAGTAAAAGCAGTGGAGGCCACCACTCAAAAAAAAAAAAAAAGGAGGGAAAAAAAAATCTAAGCCCGAGGAACAGGAAGGCATGCCACAGCACACGACTCTGTCTACTGCCTCGGGGATGTGTGTATTATTGTATGATTTATCATACACCGGCCTTGATGATAATGCCTTGCCATATAGCAGATACCGATTTTCTGCTACAGGATTCATTTTCTGCTAGTAATGGATTAGATAACCAGTATTTGTACCCGTACTTGCGCAACAGGTAACGCAGAGCATCTGTCCAAGCTCTTAATATAGAAAAATCGCGTAATTTTAATTTTCTCAGGATTGGCCACCCTGCTGACGGGGTAACTGTTTTCGTTACCTATTATCGGAGCATCCCGTTGGCAACCTGGCGCGCAGCCAAGTACCGGCTCAAAAGTCGGTATCCTTAGTGTAATGGTACACTATTTATGTATCGCTATGCACGGGCCGGCTCTTGGGCGCTTTGTGTCAATCTTCGCGGATACATCTTGCGCGCGCGGCGGTCGCGCGCGAGTACGTGTATGCTACGGATGAGCGTGGGACCAAGACTCCCCCAGCGAACGCGCATGTACGGGACGTGTACGGGCATACAGTCCTATAATAGCCGCCGGTGTTCCGGACGCGGACTAGTACATATGTGCACATTGTGATGTGCGGTCGCCGGGATTTGAACTCACGTATGAGGGCCCATAACCTCTTATCGGAGGTGCCCGTGAGATACTAGGTGAGTTGACAGGTCCGTGTGCAGCAGGGACTGTGTGATGGTTACAGGAGAACTAAACAGCAGCAGAACAGACTGCTGCTTGTATCTGGTATTCTAGTTAATCCGTACTAGGTCAACTGTACGTATTCACTGATAACGCTCACAACTGTGAACGTACATGTACTGGTAATGATGTACTATAATAAATACCGCCGATAGCCGGTGTTACCGCGGGTTACCTGTAATCCTTACCTGAATTTCCCCGCTACCGGCGTCCCAGATCTGAGATATGAGTATATTATCAAAATAAAATATAAAAAACTTTTCTTACAAGAAAAAGCAGTGGAGGCCACCAAGCAAAAAGAAGAAAAGAGGAAAAAACCTAAGCCCGAAGAATAGGAAGGCATGCCACAGCACCAGCACTGCCCTCCTGAAAAGCGTCGCGGAGATAGGAACCCAGACTGCCATGAAGAGCAGCAGAAAGACGTTGCATGAATTCACGTCGCACATGCACCAAAAAACGCCGAAACGGAACATAAGTAGATCGACGAACAAAATTCTGCATACGGACATAACTGCCAGAGCGCAAGGAACGAGAGTCAGCGGCACCCATGCCAAGGAAGCGACGAACAACCACCAAAATAGACAAGCGATCGACCAACTCAGCCGCCATCGGCGCCAACCGGCCCCCATTCTCCACGAGCACTTGTTGTGAGGTGCTACTTTGGTTAGGCTAAGATGGCAACCTTAGACTAATAGTAGAACCTAATCTCTGGATCTAATTATACAGCGTAGAGAGAATTAGTAAGATTGTCTTAGGAACAGGGTTTCTTACAGTCTGGGTGTGGCGTAATTCTATTCTGTACCGGTCTCTCACCTCTACCAGTAAGTCCCTATCTTAAATACCCACACCGCAGTTGTTCTAGAAACAGCCTTAGAACCTGTAGCTTGTGCTGTCTGCTAACTAAACCAAACTATTACTAGTGATACAGGTTAACTCAGGTTACCTGTACCGTCTACCTAACCTTATCACACAAGCTCTTAGAACTATCTAGAAAAGAACTATCTAGAAGAGATACTGCTAGTAACTCTGTACTGTCGAGGGAAAATACGGCGATACAGTTGTACTGCCGTGATGACAAATAAAGAGTCACTGAATATCGCTAAGATACAGGTACCATTTAGAGGAAACAAATAATGTCAGATACTAGCACTTAGCTAAATGGCTAGGATATGACACTCTCCCCTCCTTAAGCACCAGCGTCCTCGCTGTGCAGTACTCAGGGTCTTGGTTTCTTGGGGGTTCTTGCAGGCCAGCGATTGCGAAATCTGACAAAGTCAGGGGTGCCAGAAAATTCTCGATAAACATCCGTTCGAAGAAATTCGGAAAAGATGTTTAAGTGGTTGACTCCTCGCATGGGTTCCCAAGTGTCCTCGCTAGGTACGTTGAACGGTGCTGCCCAGCGGACCTTAAATAAAAGTCCCGTGCCATTGGAGTTAAAAGCCACGTCGAGTATTTTGTCGACTTCAAATCGCTTCGCATCGTGCACAATCGGGATTGGCTGCGCACTGTTGGCCTGTTCTGGTTCTGCATTCCATTTTTCCAGTAGACTGGCGTGTACAACATCGTGAATCCGTACTCCAGGGGGTAGCTTAAGCCGAAATGCAACCGGGGAAACTTCCTCCGTAATGAGAAACGGTCCAATGTAGCGGTCGCGTAGTTTAGAACATGGCTGTTGTACAAACCGTAGATTTGTCGCCTTGAGCTTAACCTTGTCGCCAACTGTAAAAGGTACTGGTAACCGGTGCCGATTTGCAGCGTCTTGCATGTGTGCCTGGGCTGCTTTGACGCAGTCGTGGGCAAATCTGTGCATCTCGACCAGAATCTTCACTTGCTCCGGTAAAGTACGGCTAGGCTCGTTATCTTCAAATGTAGCCGTCGTTGGAGATGTCGGCTCAAATCCTAGCGTCGCCTTAAATGGAGACATAGTCGTTGACGTAGAAACCGCTGCGTTGATCGCGAACTCCACGTTGGTAAGGTGT
Organism: Tetraselmis chui; assembly: GCA_026401115.1. Lineage (NCBI taxonomy): Eukaryota > Viridiplantae > Chlorophyta > Chlorodendrophyceae > Chlorodendrales > Chlorodendraceae > Tetraselmis > Tetraselmis chui. The sequence continues at coordinate 222,748 of JAPMLY010000123.1, forward strand.
TGAACCCAGTCGTCGTGCAAGGGGTGCACATAGCATCGTATGACTTGCTCCCATGTCTGGTTTACTCGTTCAGTTTGGCCATCTGTCTGGGGGTGATAGCTCGTAGAGATATTAAGCTTGGTGCCAACAGCCCTAAATAGGGTTTGCCAGAAGTCGCTCATAAACCGGGGATCTCGATCGGATATTAATTTCCGTGGTAAGCCAAAATGTCGAAAAACAGCGCGGTGCATAACTTTTGCTAATTGTTCCGCTGTAATCGTTTTCGTAATTGGCTCGACAATCGTCCGTTTCGTAAGCATACAGACGAATACCACCACAGCATCATACCCATCGCACTCAGGAAGGTCCGTAATCAGGTCAAGCGATATATGCTCAAAGGGTCTGGTCGGTACCTCATGCGATTGAAGGAGTCCATAAGGCTTGTGTCGCGCTGCCTTGTTGCGTTGACAGGTAACACAGCTGCGTACATAGTGTTGTACTGTCCGCTTCATGTTAGGCCACCAAAACGTCCGGGTTACTGCTGCCAATAGTCGAATAATACCAGGGTGTCCCGCGGTCGGTGCGTCGTGTAGTTCGTACAGTACTCTTGATCGTAATGTAGAGACGTTCGGAACATACAGTCTTGTCCCGTAGGCGTACAAGAGTCCGTTAGATTGACGTACCAGCCAGGTAGGCAGAGATTTCCGGGTAAGCAGGTATTTATCCGAATCATAAGCGCTTTTGATTTCCTCATGAAGTCCAGAGTCAGGATGTAACCGGGATTCCAGGGAAAACATCTGCGCGTGTAACTCGCATTCTGCTTCGTCGTTGGTCCAATCGCGTAACAGTTGCAGCTTCTGTAATGAGTTCTTCAGGTCAGGTCGGCGAGACAGAGCGTCTGCCTGGTTGACTGCTCCCTTCTTGTATACGATGTCCATCTGTCGCTGGTAAGGTGCTAGAACTTGAAGCCATCGCACCTGTCGAGTAGACAAATCGCGCTGTCGAAAGAAGTGTCGCAACGTGTCGTGGTCCGTAATTACTGTAAATCCCGCCGCGCCATCTAAGTAGCAACGGAACTTCAGTAGAGCGTCGCGAACTGCCAGTAGCTCTTGTTCGTGGACAGGATAGTGTACCTCATGCTTGTTCATCCTTCGAGCATGGTACGCAACAGGTTGTAATCCAATACCTTGGTCTTGTAACAACACAGCTCCTACTGCGAATCCAGAAGCATCTGTGTACAGTGTGTACCTTGCATTAGGAGAAGTGTCAGGAATTACCAGTACTGGTGCACGTACCATCGCGTCTTTAATTTGCTCGAATGCTGACTCGGCTTGAGAGGTCCAGCGAAATTCCGGTGTCTTCTTGGTCAGGTCCGTTAATGGGGTTGCTAGGGTTGCGAATTGGTTGATGAACCTCCGGTAATATCCAGCAAGTCCCAGAAATCCACGTACTTCAGTCACTGATTTCGGTCGGGGCCAATTCTGTACTGCCTCCACCTTGTCGGGGTCCATTCGGATCTGTCCAGCTTCCACCACATGCCCAAGAAAATTGACGCTCGATCGTCCGAAGTAACACTTAGAGAGTTTGATATGCAACTGGTGTCGCTGCAGCTCTCGTAACACGAGTCGAATATGCTCGAGGTGTTCGTCGGCCGTCTTACTGTAGATTAACACGTCGTCCAGATATACCACGCAGAACTTGCCAAGATACGGGGCCAAAACTCGATTCATCATCGCTTGGAATCCAGCTGGGGCATTACAAAGTCCAAAGGGTAGAACGCAGTATTCGAACAATCCGTAATGAGTTCGGAATGCTGTCTTATGTATGTCGCGCTCCTTGACTCGAACTTGATGATAGCCTTTATACAGGTCCAGCGTGCTGAAATAGTGAGCCCCATATAGCGAGTCGAGTAACTCATCAATCCGGGGTAACGGTGTTCGATCTTTCCTCGTGAGGTCGTTGAGTTTCCGGTAGTCTACGCACATACGCATGGTACCATCCTTCTTGCGTACAAATAAAATCGGGGCACCGTACGGAGATTTAGACGGACGAATCCAGCCTTTTGCGAGTAAGTCTTGCAACTGTACTTGAACCTCCCGGAGTTCTGCTGGTGACATACGGTACGTTCGCTCCTTAGGTGGTTCATCGCACTCCAAATTAATTTCAAAGTCGCACTCGCGAGTTGGCGGTAGACCGTCAGGCTCCTTGATAATGTCCGTAAACTCATTCAGGGATTCTCGTAACGAAGTCGTCCACTCAGGTTGTTGGTCAGTGTTGATGTCGTCGACCGCGTCCTGTACTTCTCGTAGTCCAATCACGAAGAGGTCTGCTGGTTGTTGCCTAAGCAGCTTTGCCATCGCATCCGCCTCCAAGTGATGTACTGTCACAGGTACGGTGTACTCGTCGCCAGACACCATAGCTTCGCCAGTTTTACGGTCGCGAATCGTTTTAGTAGACCAATCTATATCCGGGTTGACGGCTTGTAACCAAGGTTGACCGAGGATGATGTCGAATTTGTCCAGTTCTGTCGTAATTGCGTCCAGACGTATGTCCAGGGTCCCTACTGTGAGCACTTCATTCCGTAGTCGCTGGCGAGTCGTAGTTGTACTACCATCTGCCAATTTTATCCGGTATTTCTCTCCAGTAACTGTCGGGATGTGATGCTCCCGTACCCACTCAGCCTTGCAGAAATTTTCCGAAGCGCCAGAGTCAACCAAAATACGGCATCGATGTCCGCGTAAGGTGCCTCCCAACACTAACAGACTTGTTCCAGACTGGGTTGTGGATACATGTAGCGTCGCAGGAACACTGTCTTCTAGTCGGACGTTCTTGTTCATCCACCCGTCGATCGGTTTCCCAAAAGTCTCGTAACGAAGAGGGAACTGCTGTTCTCCACAGACTAGATAACCCGTACGCCGTGCCGAAATTAATTCCTTCCAGGTAGCCCATACTGCCCGAGAAGTTGACGTAGCGTCCGGTATCGATCCGGGTCGAACGCGAGCGATATACACGTAGCGCTTATTCTGTCCGGAAGACTCCGTCCCTAAAAGGCGTAAATTTGTTTCGCTCACCTTTAATCCAGTTGTCTCCGTAAGAGCTCGCACTGCTGTGTATTCCGGGGTCGCGTCTTCAATCTCCTGTTTGCCACCAGGAAACCAGACCATGCCAGTGTCCTCTTTCGCTAGTAACACTCGTCGGCCATCGGTAACAAGAGTCGTCGAGTGAGTCCAGTAGGTCTTCGGGGGATTCTGTAGGTTCTGAGGCAGAAATCGAACTCGATCGGTGTCGTCGACGTAGACTTGCGTCGTCCATCTTGTCGGTCCAACATCTTGCCTTCTTCCTTCTATTTCATCGTTCGTGGGGCAGGTAAACACATGTTCTTTCGCCGCCAGCTCGTCGACAAGTCGGAAATTTCGCAGCAGCTTGAACCATGGTTTTGCCCTCCATTTTGGAACCACTATAACCGCTCTCAGATGGGGATGAAGCAGTTTACTCCGCAAATAATGGCCCAAAAAATCTTCTAATTCATTAAATGGCGCATTTAGCCAAATTCTCCGGTACTTCTGTAAATCTCTCTCCTGAAATGGGCGCGCCGGACAGCAAAAATCCTCCGCCACTTGAGAATTAAGGCCGTCATTATCGCTAGCTCCATCTAAGTCGAAAGGTCCGTAGGTCTGAGAGTACTTCAGGAAATACTCCCTATTCATCATCCAGTCGCTAAAGTCCTTGCTCCTAAAGACTGGCCTCAATGTCGTTTGAGGTAACGGGTCTCGTACTTCTTCTGTTCTGGTCTCTTCCTGAGTCGCTGTAGGAGACGAAACCTCATCCTGCAGCTTGCCGCGAGCTGCCGACTCAGGTCTCACTTTCCCGGCCGGGATTTCCTCGTTCTGTCATTCTTCTTGTTCTTTCTGTCTGGGCAGTCGATAGCGATGTGTCCCTTCTTGTGGCAAATGAAGCACTTGCCCTCCTTCTTAAATCTGTCGACCTCCTCTTGAGTGAGGCGTCTAATCTCGTACAGCTCCCGCGGCTTTTCTTCGGTCGCGCCATGCGAATCTTCCTCCGACTCACTGTCGATCTCCTCCCCTGCCTCTGAAAAGTCGCTGTCTTCTTCGATGGCGTTCAGTCGGCCTGTCGAGCGTTGGGTCGTCTCAATCTTGGTCTCCGCTGCCTCCGCTCGCAGAGCTGCTTGAATCGCCTCGTGTAGGGTCTTAGGGTTTTTCAGGGCAACCTCCTTATGAATCGAGGGTCTCAAACCGCGCTGGAAATCATGTACGTTATCTTCTTCGTGACGGTGAGGAAGCTCCAATAATTGTTCTCGAAAATAGTTCGCGTACTTCAGGACCGTGGTTTTCTGTCTTGCTTTGTCCAAATTCAATCTCGCTTGTTCCGCCGGTGTTCTTCCGCAGAATTCCTGAATTAAGGATTTCTCCATCTCAGAAACTCCGGAAAATCCTCCACCGACTTCATCTCCAGTCTGCGCAACTTGGGAGTACCACCACTTCGATAGTGGTCCTTCCAGAAAGCCAGATACCCAGTACACTCCTCTTTGCTCTTCAGGGTTAACGCTGTGATACCGTAGATACCCTCGCGCATGTCGGAACCAGTTTCTCAGCTCGTCGATGTTAGTCGTAGCGATGCTCTTGATCTTGGCTGGTTTGACATCGTTCGGCATCATGCTTGGCATCTCTCGCGTCCTCTCCGATCTCAATTGTTCTCCTCGAAGAAAATTCTCCGTCTCTCGGCTTCTGTTCACTCGTCCTTCAAAATGTCTGAAACCGTTGTCGACGTGGTCACGCAGTTGAGATAGCTCAGTCGAAAAAGTGTCAACTCGGTTACTTAGTCGTTCAAGCATCTCGGTGACGTGTACCGACATAGGCTCCATCGTGGGACTCGATCCTTCTCGCACTGTCTGTCTTCTACCATCCGTCGACGTCGGCGGTGTCGGCCCAGAAGGCGCCCCCTCTGGTCGACCATCAACTTCCTCTGGTAGTCTCTCTCCTGCTCGGTTAGACATCTTCGTCTCGTCTAGCTGTTCTGAGGCTCCGAAACCACGTGTGAGGTGCTACTTTGGTTAGGCTAAGTTGGCAACCTTAGACTAATAGTAGAACCTAATCTCTGGATCTAATTATACAGCGTAGAGAGAATTAATAAGATTGTCTTAGGAACAGGGTTTCTTACAGTCTGGGTGTGGCGTAATTCTATTCTGTACCGGTCTCTCACCTCTACCAGTAAGTCCCTATCTTAAATACCCACACCGCAGTTGTTCTAGAAACAGCCTTAGAACCTGTAGCTTGTGCTGTCTGCTAACTAAACCAAACTATTACTAGTGATACAGGTTAACTCAGGTTACCTGTACCGTCTACCTAACCTTATCACACAAGCTCTTAGAAAATTGTTCACAACATGTCCCGGCAAACTGGACCGAGTGTCGTCTCACGGGCCACTCTACTTCGCCATACAGGACTTATTAGCAAGTTGGGCCCGGGTCTCTCCGACCAGGTTCATTTCTTATCGGCACACCTATCTGCAATGTGTATCTCGACGTTCCTCGGGAGTTATATAACTGTAAGCAACCGCAGTAATTGCCACAGTCCCCCCACCTAAGCAGTAACAGCGGAGTAATTTTGTAATCAAGAAAAAACAGATCTAAAAATAAATCCACTTGTCTAGAAATGCAAAACTAAACTGCTGCTCGTAAACCCCGCCCCAAGGTCTTGCCGCGTCCACCGACGCGGCGGTCCTCCGTGTCGAGGTCCCCCATCACCTCGAGGACAGGTGGGGGGGACCGAGACGCACAGACATAGAAAAAACTAGCGCTCCTGCCTCCGCGCCTGAATTTTCCCCGCTCATTTCCCCGGTTTTTTCTCTGTCTGGTACCCGGGTACCTGTCGGTTTTCCGGCCTGTGGCCGTACCCTCCCCCCTCTGATCGCGCGTCCACCGAGCAGCCTGTTCTTGAGCGGGGGCCTCCGCGCTCACCCGGGCCCACGCTCAAGGACTCCTAGGAGTATTAAGGTCTGTCGGGGTAGTGGGTGTCGAAGAGGGGGGGGGGCAGGTCACCATAGCCGGATCCGGCGGGCCGCGGGCGCCCGGAATTAAGCAAAACCCTCCGTGCCGGGTTTTCCGGCGGCGCCGACCCAAAGGGTCGTCGCCGCCAGATCGTGTCGCTCCTCCCGTCGCGACTGTCCTCCTTGCCGTCCCAGCTGACTCCTCCCCCCGGGAGATGACGCTGGACGACGTAGCGGCGCGCTAGTGAGCGCCCTACCCTGGTGCTGCTCCCCAACTTGCGTGACGCCGGGTACGGACATTATTTTAGTGTCCAAAAAAGCCCTCCGTACAGGGCTTTTCGGCAGCGGCTGATCCTGAGGATCGCCGCTGCCTCCTGTAGCCGCTCCTCCGCCTGCGACTAGCCACCGTCCTGTGCCATGTCTCGCCTCACCTCTCGGTAAGGTTCGACCGGCACAGGGCTGGTCGATAGCTAGCGAGCGCCCTTTCCTGGCGCTGCTTCCCGGCTGGCCACCACCAGCTCCAACACCCGCCTCCCACCGCTGATCCGGCCGTACCCTCCTCGCCATCAAACGCTGCCGTAGTACAGGTCCCACTCCTAAAAGTAAGGCTGTATCTAGGAGTATCTGTGCGCGAAAAAACATATCGGACGGGCCGAGCGGGAGATCTTGGCGCCGGTAGTGCACAGAAATTATTTTTTTCAAAAGCCCTCTGTACAGGGCTTTCCCGACAGCTGCTGATCCCACGGATCGAGCTGTCGGCCCTCTTAGCCCCCTACCGTGCCAGGCCTGGCACGGCTACGGGGTTTCCAGCGCCCACCACGGGGAGGTGAGGGGATGCCGACGGGCCTGCGAGCGCACCCCCCTCCGGGGCCGCCGCCGCTGCGCCGCCGGCGGGCGCCAAATAAAGAGTCACTGAATATCGCTAAGATACAGGTACCATTTAGAGGAAACAAATAATGTCAGATACTAGCACTTAGCTAAATGGCTAGGATATGACACTTGTAACCGTCACATCAACAACAAGATGACGGTGCGGAGCCATGAAGTCTAACCAAACCACATCCCTAGGACGATCACGTGAAGCTCCCGACCGAATACGGCGGACCTCCAACCGCAAGTCCCGGCCCTTAGTAGCCCCCGCTTCAAGCATGAACTCTTCAAGCACGTGGACAATACGGTCGTGGAGTTGAATGATATACCAAGAGCTCGGGCACCGGGGGATATGGTCCATGAGCATAGCGGCTGTTGAGCGCTCACCCGACATAAACCCTAAACCCTGAAACCCTAATCCAGTATATTATCAAAATGGTAATAAAATAATGATAATAATGTTTTCATTATCCTATTTCGCGCCCCAGGGATACGGGACTGGCAGGTACGCCCGTACGGGCACCCTCTACCTTCTCTGCCTTAGAGGGTACAAAGTACCTTATTGCCACCGCACAGCCACTGAGGAGGATTTCAATTTTGATAGGCACTGTAACTTGCAAAGAGCACGCTGCGGAGCCAAGTCTGAACCCCGTCTCGCGACCCGGCTCTTAAGTCCTGACGCATCCGCTCGCAAATAACGTTTGAACAAGCTGCGGGGCGGAGCGGCGTTCCAGGCGCTGCTTTGATACTCGCGCGCGTATTTCCCTTGATATTTTGTGCTCTGCGGGGCCACAGCCGCCACTGCAAAATATGGAACTTACCAACACCCGCCGTGGAGCCGCGGCTCAGTTGGCACTGACCTCGTCGGACCAAACCGAGTCAGATACTGTGGATCCCAGCGACGAGACGTCTCCGTCAGTCTCGTTTGTGACGGGTGATGAGGAAGCTACTCACGCACGCAAGATTAAGACGCGACACGTGAGCGTCTGGAGCTCAAACTTGACGGGTTTTGTTAACAGTAAAAACGACTCCGCGTGTTCTGCGCTGCTGCAGGCCAAGTGGGCGCTTCTGGCTGTGGCGTTCTTGTTCGCCCTCATTTATGGCGGCGTCGTTGTCTGGCGAGTTGTGAGTCTGAATAAAGCTGTACGGGGCGAGCTGCTGGAGGAGCAGGTCTCGCTTGTAAACGAACTCCGTGCTTTCGTGACGGCACAGCTGAACGGGAAGGTTGAGGACGTGTACCGGTTAGGGCTTGTACCGACCGCGTACTCCACCGAATTTTTCACCTCTTGGGCCCGCGCCGACTACGACCTTCTGCAAGTTCGGTACATTAACAACAGCGGCTGGGAGACTATCCGTATCGATTACGACTTGAAGTCTCGGAAGTGGATGAGCAGTGCTGATTCCTTGCAAGACAAGAGTAACAGGGAGTACACAAACACTACGTTGGGCCTTGAGCCTGCTTCTGTGTACATATCGTCTATTGACCTCAACGTGGAATTTGGTGAGGTGCAGTTGCCTTACCGGCCGGTCTATCGGGTTGCCAGTCCGGTGTTCACTACTCCCGGGGACATCTCCAGTCGTTCGGGCTTTGTGATCTCCAACCTTGACGCCGCACACCTCTGGCAGCGAACCACGCGGCGGATGAACAATATGGAGTGGGACGTCCTGGACCTCAACCTCCACTGGCTGGCCAGCTCAAACCCAGATACCAGTATCCTGTACGGCCAGAGTCTGCCGGAGCGGGCGAATATTATATATCGAGGTCCCTTGGCAGAGATAATTAAATCGGACATTGAGGCGGAGATTAGCGAGGTGCATCATGCAGATCTTTCCACTGGCCTTGTCATCAGCTATTCACTACTCTCGCCGCCTTTTTCGGATCTGAAGCTTCACGGCGACAACGGGCTCGTGCTTCTCCTTCGCGCACCGGAGGGTTACGCGTGGTCTCAGGCGCAGCAGCGACTCACAGGTTTTTACGCTGCTATTGCTCTGGCGTACATAGCCACCGTAGCCATGTGTGGCGTGATCGCTATTTTCTGGCACTCAACCAAGGCGAAGGAGCAGCAGAACAAGCAGAGCCACGAGTTCCTGGCCTCCGTGTCCCACGATTTGCGTAGTCCGCTACACGTTATGAGTAACGCGCTGCACTTACTGGAGAGCGAGGAGCTTCTGAGAAAGTACGAGTTCCGTGCTCTTCAGGCGGCAGTGGAAAGTATGCTGAGTCTTTTGTCCAACACCGTCTTCATATACCGCAGTGGCACCGACAAGCACGTGCCGCCTCAGAAGCGCAACCTGAAAGATGACTTTGTTACGCTGTGCGAGGTCTCAGCGTTTTTGGCCAATGAGAAGGACCTGTTCTTGGAGCTGGAGCTAGACGACGCTCTACCAGCCATGGTGATGGTTAACTGGATTGGTGTGAAGCAGATCCTTGTCAACCTCTTGTCCAACGCCATAAAGTTCACAGTCAGTGGAGGAATTACGGTGCGTGTCAAGGTTTGCGAGGCCTCTGGCAGTCAGGTGTGCCTTCGTCTAAGCGTGACCGACAGCGGCCCTGGACTGCCCAAAGTGAAGCCCAAAGAGAAGCCCACACCAAAGGGCGCCGCTCAAGGCCTGGGACTCGGTATCTGTGAGCGTATAGCCTCGAGCTTGAATGCCACTCTCGAGGTGAACTCGATTGAGGGCCAGGGCGCCACCTTTGTGGTGGACCACTTATTATGCGACGTGATTGAGCCTGTCAAGCCTGCTCGTGTGTGGAATCGACTGGCCACACAGATGAAGGCGCTTCACTTCGTGACCATCCTGGACAGGGCTGACGCGCAGCATATCCGCCCCAAGCTGGAGGCCTTCCTCCATTGCCTGCGTCGCCATATGGTGGTCACCATGGATATGTACGTGGGCGAGGATCTGTTCGATTCCGAGTTCCCTGACATTCCTCCAAACAGCATCGTCTGGTTTGGTATCATTGCCCTGCAGCATGATCGACTGATGAACAGTGTGGTGAGCAAAATCAAGGCGAGTGGCTCGAGCGCAGCCATCTTGTCCTTTATCTGTGGCAGTCTATCTCTCACTGATTCAACTAGCATGATTGGGGCGTCATTCCCCCACGCCCTGGTCTACCCGCCCTGGACGCCCGAGCGGCTCGCTAATCAGCTGGCGATCCTGGCGCGCGGCGGTAGCCCCAAAGGCTCGCCGCGCATTTGCGCTGTGAGCAGCAGCGGATCGCGGGTGGTGAAAGAGGAAGTCGAGTATGACTACACCAAGCTGCGTGTGCTTGTGGTGGATGACATGGCCGTCAACAGGAAGATCATGAAGCGGCTGCTGAGCCAGAACTTTGGTATCAAGGCTGATGAGGCGGGAGGGGGCAACGAGTGCATGGAGAAGGTGGACCTGGGGCCACCCTACGACCTCATTCTGCTGGACCTGCACATGCCTGACATGGACGGCGTTGATTGCGCCAAGGCGGTGAGGAAACTAGAGGAAAATAAACTGGCTCAGCCCTGTACCATCATGGGTCTTTCTGCGAGCGTGATGGACGCGGATCGCGATGCCTGCATCAAGGCAGGCATGAATGACTACTTCTGCAAGCCAATGAGCATTGAGCAGCTGACCAGGGTGATGACAGATCTGCTCTCCATGCAGTCCTTCCCGGAAGACGTATCTTCCAGTTTTTCTAGCACGGGCAGCAACAGAGGACGCCGCGGTGTTTCCTCGGGCAGGCGCTTCTCTCAAGAGCGATTGAAGGTTGGGACAAAGGCTTGATTCCCAGGGGTGCTTTTTGGGTGTGCGTAATTCGCCATTTTGATTACTGAAAGAGGGGCACGTGTAAAATATGCAAACACTGTATGTGTGTGCTCAATTAAGGATTGCTCTTGCATCAATAACAACGTGCATTATGTTCTCGCGGCCTTGGTTGGGCTTGATGGTCACCCTCTCTGTGAAGGTATAGCTGATATGCACCAGGCCGTCATTTGTCTGCACAGAACGAAACGCGAACAGCAGCGCAGGTGAGTGAATCTGCTTGAAAATCGTCATGAGCTGAGTTTACATATTGACTGGGACGCACGGATGAATTATAATGAATAAAAATGTCTTCATATGTCTATCGCTAAATCGAGAAAAGTACGAATAAAAAAGCGCGAGACCATACATGATCGCGAGCAGTCAGAAGGGCCGATATTGAGTCGGAATTTGTTTTGGTAGCACTGGCTCATGGATGGTTGCGCAGCAAAACGGGTGAATCATTGGTAAGGCATTCGACTGCTATATTTACTGAGTAAAGCTGAGCGTGAATGGAGGAAAATCCAATGAAAATGGAAAGACCCCCACAGGCCACAGGTCTAACTCCGAGGGCCATGAAGGCATGCACCAGCGTTGGCACTGCCCTCCTGCAAAGCATCACGAAGATGGGAACCCAAGGAGCCATGAAGAACAACGGAAAGGCGTTGTATGAACTCCACACTGTGGCAATTTGCCTCGAGAACAAAATGCGTAACAATTAATTACGACTAATGCAAAAAGCGTAAAGAGCGAGAGCGTAAATGTTTTGCAATGCAGCTCAATGTAATTGTTACGCATTTTGTTCTCTAGGAAAACTGCCACACTTGTTTCGGAGCCAATGTCGCAGCCAGCCTCCCACCGGCTGGTTGTGCGTCAAATGGGGAGCGTTCAATTGTGACAATGTACGTCGTTATGGAATCGAACTACAGTGGAATAGTCGCTACGGGGATTGCAGACAAAGTGAACAACAGTGGCTCGTGCTTGCCAGCACTACACGACTCCAACACTATCGTGATCAATCCGTATCACGATAATATTCGGAAGGACGAGATATACGTATTAGCAAATCATGCAGTCACCGCATTGCCAGGATTGTACACGCCACACGACGCACACCACCTACTAAGGACCGGCGGAAAGGAACATAAGTAGACCGGGGAACAACCTCCTTCATGCGGACATAGCTGTCCGAACGCAATGAACGAGAGTCCGCAGCACCCATGCCAAGAAATCGACGGACGTCCGCCAAAATAGCAAAACAAACAACCAGCTCGACCGCCATCGGAGCCACTAGGAGAAATGGGGGGAAATCAAAAGACCGGTGATTGGTAGTAAAGAGCGACAGCATGGTAGTAGTGGCCATAACCGCGAGATCTACATCCAAAAACCCACCCGTGCGGAAGATGGCGGCAAAGAACGCGCGCAACTTATCCGCCCAAGGTAATGGGGAGGTAGCAACAGTCTTGAGGATGATACCGTACAAAGGACCTAGCGTCTCGGACAAGGGGTTTAAATTGGATCGGGGCCGTCGGATACATGAGCGAGGGGATCCTTCCCCCACCCTTTCCCCCCAAGCTCCAGCACGACTAGAATCACAAAAGAGCATAGGTAAGAGGTAGGCACGTTTCGACACTCACACGCTTGCTAGCACCCCCGAGTGGCGGGACCATGCCGCGCATCGTAGAGACAAAATATTATTTTGCTTTTTTGACAAGTATAACCAAAAGCCATCTCACGCGGATGGTGGTAAAGTGGAGTTAAGTTTGTGCTATTATTTATCAATATTGCGTTCATCATTACTGCGGATTATATTGATTGCGGATTGATTATAACTATATAACCCTTGAGGAAGAGCGGCACAACTTGAAGATAGTTGTGTCGTTAGGTTTACCTGGTCGAAGAAGCAAGGGAAGGTCGGGAGGCTGGTCCATTGATCAGTCAGGAGGTGAGTGGGGTTGCTGCGAAGCAATTATCGAGTCTGTTTTGGATGTAATTTTAGAGGAAACGGACTCCTTTGGTGGCCTTAGGCGCAATCGAAGTACTTAAATGGATATTTCTATGAAGGGTCACCACTGATCCACAGTGGTCCACGCTGCGCACATGCGTTTTCTTTGCTACGAGAGATTGCTCTCTTCTTTCATCATCGCATAGTCAGATATTGAATTGCCCACTCGTGAGATGTATTGACTTTACCTTAATTCTCTTTTCATATCGCTTCTCTGTGAATTTCTCACTTTCTCATTGTGCCCACCACAAAGATTGTTGGATGCCCTATGCTACCATCGTACGCGGATGGTGGCAAAGTGGAGTTAGATTTGTGCTTTTATTTATCAATATGATGTTCCTCAATATTGCGGATTACAATGACTTCGGATTGATTACAACTATACAACCCATGAGGCAGAGCGGCACAAATTTGAAAATAGTTGTGTCGTTAGGTGTACCTAGTCGAAAAGTACCCGGTCCCACCCTACCACGTACTACAATATGTAATTAATGGTTGTGTACAACCGGCCGAGAGACAGTAGCCGGTCCCGTTAGCCGGTACATGTTGTGAACATTTTTCAACTTGTCACGTACGAGGGTGTCGACGCTAAAGACGCCGCCCCCCCCTGTCAGCCGAGAACCAAAGTCGGACTTGGAATTGGCCTAGGGAACGCACGCGGGAAGTGGACGCGGCCGGGAAAGAACGGAGGAGGAAGCTGCCAAAACGGCGAACAACCGCAAACGCACTAGCATAACAGGGGTCACGGGTGGGGGGAGGTAGCGTAGTTGAGGGTTTCAGACAAGACCGCATTGTTGTCCTCTAGCGCTTGCGTTGAGACTCCATGGGCCGAGGTCACCGGTCGGTAGGTGATGAGAAACTCGACGGCGTCTGTTTACCCAATGACAATAATGTCCGCAGCATATCATAAGCGAATACCATGACAACGCCGGACACCCGGTTAGCACTAGCATCCCGTTGCCTAGTACTTATGTACATGGTAGGTATCTGTCATCCTAGTACTTAGTGTTATGTTATTAGCGGTACTCTATTCCCTTACTAGTGGCGGTCGGCCGGCCCTGCCGGTGCCTTCGCCGGCCGCCATCTCCCTCCTCTCACTTCTCTAGTCGCCACAGCAGGCCCCTTGTGGGGCCGGCACGACCTCCGTGTAACTATCCGTTCCCAACTCTAACATGTTATGGGCCCTCCACCAAGTTACACTAGAGAAGAGCGTGTGTAAAGCGCCCGGCGCCACGCTAGTCCTACCTACTCCCACGTAAAAAAGAGTAGAGCGTGTGTAAAGCGCTCGGCGCCACGCTAGTAATTCATCGTCCCACCGACCCCACGCTTCGCCTTCGAGCTAGTTGTCCGCGAATGTCCTACCATCTCCCACGCAACAAGGAGAAGAGCGTGTGGAAAGCGCCCGGCGCCACGCTCGCCCCACCAAGCTTTCATTCTCACCTTGCCTTCAGCCTAGCGATGCTCTCGACCGGATTTGGTTGTTTAAAACCGACCCGCGAAAAGTCGGCCCGTGCGTACTTTAATTAGCTTTGTTATTGTTTTTCCCGAGGCAACGCCGCAACGCTTACCTAACTTAGCGAGGAGCTTAACTTTCCCACGGCGAAAGGGGGGAGTCAACACGAGCGCCCGTCTATGCTTTTGCGTGCCTACACGCTCCTTACGGCCATGTTGGCTTTGCTTCTTCCTCGCCGGTCGCTCTCATGCGTCGGCTAATTCGCCCAGGGACAGTTTTTCCCGCCACATGTCAGAATAGTACATTACGCAGTACATTTCGAACCGTTTCTTATCGGTAACTCGCCGGTAGCGGCACGTTCTTGTGAGCGCATGTCGCTACACCTACCCGACTTGAGACACACGCAAAAGCACTGCACCTTCGACCAAGATGGCACCTTCCTCGACGCAAGCTAGGACGACGTCAAGACCTCGGCTACCTTGAGGGGGGGTGTTAGCACTGGCATCCCGTTGCCTAGTACTTATGTACAAGGTAGGTATTTGTCATCCTAGTACTTAGTGTTATGCTATTAGCGGTACTCTATTTCCTATTAGTGGCGGTCGGCCGGCCCTGCCGGTGCCTTCGCCGGCCGCCATCTCTCTCTTCTCACTTCTCTAGTCGCCACAGCCGGCCATCTCTCTCCTCACTTCTCTAGTCACCACAACCGGCCCCCTTGTGAGGCGGCACGATCTCCGTGTAACTATCCGTTCCCAACTCTAACAACGTCATGAGAGGAATACCACGCCGTAGGAGCAACACCACGGGGGAGGGGTCACGGAGGGCAACCTCGCGACGAAGCTAAGCTACATGGGAATGCATTAAATACCGCCCATTAAGCGTGGCCGATGTTCGAGGTGAGGTAACTCGAGGGGTGGCCGAGAGCATGGGGGCGGGGGGGAGGGGGTTGCACATGGTTTGGGAGGGGGGGGGGGGGGGTCGAGGAATTACAAGACATGGGAGGGGGGATGCATATGGTTTGGGAGCAAGGGGGGGGGGGGGGGGTCGAGGTATTATAAGAGCATGGAAAGAAGCGATAGGAGGGGTGACAACCGCCCAAACAGAAGAGAGGGCCTAGGAGGCGGAAGTTGTTGACCGGCTAGGAGGCAGCACGGCTACAAGCAAGGGAGGCCGCACAATGCGGGCGCATGTAGGCGAAGCGGAGGCTGCCCCTGAGGGGGGTGTGCTCGCATACCCATTAGACGTCAGCATCCCCTCATCTCCCCGTAGTGGGCACTAGAAACCATGTAGCCGTGTTAGGCTTGGCACACTAGGGAGCTAAGAGGGCCGGCACTCCGGCGGTGCGATCCACGCGATCAATAAGTGTCGGGGAGCCCCAGTACGGAGGGCTTTCAAAAAACATTTGTACGAATGCGCCAAGATCTCCCGCTCGGGCCGTTCGATACTTCTTTTCAAACGAGATACCCCTCGAATCCTCTCATGTTCAAGGAGCGAGATATACTTCCTAAAAGTTCTTTTGCGGCGATGAGGCACTGTACGGACATATATGCGGCGGAAGGCGGGCGTGGGAACTAGGGGCGGACAGCCGGGAAAGAGCACCAAAGAATGTCGCTCGCATGACGTCGACTATCAATGTGCATGTCGAACTTCCCCTAGGGTGAGGCACAACGCGAAGCAGGCCGGAGGAAAGTCGCCGCCGGAGGAGCGGCACGGTCTACCGGCGGTGGTACTCAAGACCGGGCGCCGCCGGAAAAACCTAGTACGGAGGGTTTCGGCTAGTTTATCCGTACCCATCATATTTTGAGGACGGCGACTCGGTCCATGTTTTCTATCGACCCCTCCCCTTGTCGGTACCCAAGCATCGATAAGAGTGCCTTAGGGGGTGTGCTCAGGGCTAGTGCGACGGCACACCGCGTGTAAAGGCGGTCCTTGGCAACGTGCACCACTAGGGGAGGATAGGGACGGACTCAACGCGATCATCAATTTGTTGGAAATTGACGGAAACCGGGGAAGGGATAAAATAAGACGCGGCGGCAAAAGCGCTAACCGGAAACCGTTTGCACCTATAAGGCATCTTTTCTTCCTAGCCCCCGAAGGGGAAGGGAAGCCCAAGCTAGGAGGACGGTTGCGACTAGAGGAGCAACATATATCTCGGAGGAGGGTGTGCGCGGATCGAGTCGGGGCCGTCGACGACCAAAGCGAGGGGGTTATAACGAGCAACTTATGTGTGGCCGCTACTATTGAGGTGGTGGTCGTTGATGAGCGGCGTTAGAATTGTGGCGGCGGCGTTGTGCCGGCTATTGTGCTAGTAGTCCGTCGTGCGACTATGTCACCGCCCTGTGTGTGACTACTCCTCTACTTGTGAGCGACGTCACGGAGGTCGCTAGTGCTCTCATGGTGGCCGCTCGTGAGCGACGGTGCACACGTGTTCCCTCGGCCGATGTTGGGGTTGTTATCCGAGGATGACGGCGGCGGCGGTGAGTTTCCGGCCACGGTGTTTGCAGTACTTCCGCTAGTGTTTGGCGTTGGCGCTCAAGGCACTCGGCGTGTGCGTAGTGGAGGCGTGTGAGAGTGTGAGTGTCCGTAAGGCTAAGAGGGCCCATAACCTATTATCGGAGCACGGTCGGGGTGGGGGTTGCAGCCCCCTCCCGGTGCCTACTGGCGCGTGCGCGGGATGGCTCGTAGCGATGGTTACTAGCTCATGAGGGAACATTAGGAGAAGTGGGTTGCATCATGTCGCTTATATATTTATCTAGTAGGCCGCACGTCTATATGAATCATGTTGTACACGTTTGTGTTCGGGTAGTGATATCCTATGATGGTGTGATTGTGTGAGGTTTTAAGGGGGTTGCATTGTTGAAGGAGGGGCACATGGCCTTATAGGCCCGGCCGGCCTCCGGGCGTGCCTTGTATGAGTGGTGTATGGCCACATACATGCCTACGCCACATATAGTGCGTAAGTCCTAGAAAGAGATGCGACGACATTCGTAGTAGATAATTAAATACGGGCAGGTAATCCACACTACTTCACTCTACGCGGAAAACTGCACCCGCAACCTAAAATTAGGCAACACGGGAATACATAAAGACAAGCAGAGAAACGTGCATATAATACATTTAGCGAATAGTATGCCATTCCAGGCCGTGAGTAGACTGCAGGAGGTCAATAGTAATAGTAGTAGTAGCAGTAGCGTAGTGCCACCAGCGACAACCGTATCATAGCTCGTAGTAATGCCCCGCCATGAAACGCAATTGAGCGTATGCAGTCGGAACATGCTTGCAAAACGGACCATGCACACTGTTGAGAAAGGGACAAACCTCGATGATAGCGGGATAGGAGTAAGTAGGCCAGTGTTTCCCGTCTGGAGAGGACCTTACTTCTTCGAGGCACGTCACGTGCTTCCAGGTGCTACCGTCTGTTTCTGAGATTGCTAAACATAAAACAGCTCTGCACATATTGCACAGGCACGTTTCCAAGAGCGTGAGTGCCAGAACACTTCTGGATCCCTCAGCAAACAAACAAACTCTCACTCCCTACCCGTCCGAAAAACATAAATGCTTAGTACCTGCTAGGACCCCGTGTGCCGCCCCAGTCCGTGGTCGGGTTATACACAAGCAAGAGTCGGCCATCCCTCAGCATGACAGCGTCAATGCCGCTGTTTGGGTTAGGCAGGCTTGTGCGCACAGCTGAGTGCCACTTCTCCCCGTGTACATCACTCGTGGCCATGACAATCCTGCGGCCATGATACAGCCCGCCTCGCTCCCAGCGCCAAAATACAACAATCACGGTAAAATTCAAAGCATTCACTGCGCACAGTGCCACACCTTCCGTTTACATACTGCTTGTTCACCACCACACTGTCGCGCAACCTCAGCAACATGCGCACCTGCGAGTACATCATTCAATTCAGTGTTGCAGAAAAGGAGACACCCATGTGCAGGTATTGATGCATCGAACAAACTGGATTCTCGGGAGAGAGCACTGCTCATTGGCGCACGTTGCCATCCTTTCCAGCAAATAAGCTACCTTGGATGATGTCACCCTGCGGAGCCAAGGCGTTTCAGGCACAGTTAAATATGCTATGCCCGTAAGTGAGAAGTGCATTTGTAGCAGACATTGGAAAATCTGAAAACTGCGGTTTAAAGGAAACCACCTGAAATGGCACACTAGGACCCTTGGTCCACGTCTGCCCATGATCCTACAGCAATAGTAGTGAATTGCGGTCACAATCATAAATCAACGAGCAAGAAAAGCAAGGAGATACTGCAATCGAGTTCCACAACAAGCTTACCTTGCTGATTTCTACGTGTGCAGTCCACTTTGGCGAACCCGGATTGCTTTCGTTACTAGCTGGCGATAAAATGGTGCCTAAAATGTCAGCAACCCGAAATAACGTCACGGTTGTTTTAGGGGCTTTCTAGACCGGTACACTGCAATCAGTGATGCGCCATGCATCTCACCGTCTAGCAGCTGGATGGGCTTGTTCTTGGCTGGACCAAGCAGCCCCTGTCCCATTTTCTTTGCCCGACCCCATGTCCATCCCCCATCTTTGGACACCTTTCTCCACCCTACCCAGTGCCGCTCCGTTTTGCCAGACTTATAGAATAGTGTGATTTGGCCCGTAGTAGCCTCTTTGAAAAGCACTGGGTTCCATAATGGTCCGCCATCTTTATCTTTGGCTACCATGTAGGGACTGCCCCACTTGCCGCCTTCTGGCATCGGGGGCGTATACTCAAAATGCGACATCCAAATGCTTGTGCCGTTCTTACGCTCCCACTTTCCGCCAAACCACGCGGCAATGACATGGCCTGGTGCAGCCTACACACCCAAGGCCAAAAAAACCTCTCCGCTTCATTACCATGCGAGACACCGATGAGGTAGCTTCATGCTTATTCATGCCTTGCATGTATACATAGATCTAAGCGTGCACGAGCATTTGTAATCCATTATGTTCGTGTGTGTGAGCGCAAATCTGAGTATGCAGGAGGTGTGTGTGTGCGCGCGCGCACGAGGGAGAGAGAGAGAGAGAGAGATATTACATTGTGCGTTAGTGTGTATTTATGTGTGCGTGAAGAGGGGGGGGGGGGTGAGTGTCTGTGCGCGCAAATATGAGTGTGTAGGAGGTGTGTGTGTGTGTGTGTGTGCGTGCGCGCACGAGAGAGAGAGAGAGAGAGAGAGAGAGAGAGTGCGTGGTGGTGTGTGTATATGTGTGTGTGCGTTTGTGTACGAATCTGAGTATGCAGGAAATGTTAAAGTGTGTGTGTAGGCGCGCGCAAAAGAGAGAGTACATTGAGTGTGTGTGTGTGTGTGTGTGTGTGTGTGTGTGTGTGTGTGTGTGTGTGTGCGTGCGTAAGTGCATATCTGAGTATGCAGGAGGTGTGTGTCTGTGGGCGTGCACGAACGAGAGAGAGAGAGGAGAGAGAGAGGGAGAGCCCTGTTTGTGTGTGTGTGTGTGTGTCTGTGCGTGCGAATCTGAGTATGCAGGAGGTGTGTGTGTGCGCGCGCGCACAAGAGAGAGAGAGAGAGAGAGAGAGAGAGAGAGAGAGAGAGAGAGAGAGAGAGAGAGAGAGAGAGAGAGAGCGAGAGAGCAACTTGTGTGTGTGTGTGTGTGTGTATGTGTGTGTGTGTGTGTGTGTGTGTGTGTGTGTGTGTGTGTGTGTGTGTGTGTGTGTGTGTGTGTGTGTGTGTGTGTGTGTGTGTGTGACAATATGACTATGAAACCGCTGTAGGGTTTCGCAAGTCCGTAGGAACCTCCGGGAGGTAGAAAGTGCGAACGTAATATATTGAATATCTACATACCTCGACAAGCGTGCTAGCGTGCTGGCTGTTGGTAGGCCGTGGGTGCTGAGGCAGAATCCTCGTTTTCAAGCGAATAAGCCCTGTGTTAGTCTGCACCGGCTGCAGAACAGTTATCGGCGGTACCGTTGGGGAACCTCGAAGACCTGACGACAAGTGACTGATAACATGTTGCAAGGCCACCAGTGCCATAGCAGCCAGCACAACTTGCGCTGCTCTTGCCACCAGCCACCTGACACCAACAGTGTATCACCATGAAAGGACAAAAAGCAAAAGCCTGGCTGCGCCAATGATGAAAACTTAAGAATTTCGCTGATTATACAGTACTCTTTGCGAGGCACTTGCAACACCTTTTCCTTGATAGCCACAGTAAGACTATTCTTGATTGTGCAGTGTTCCCTACAGGATGAGGAGCATGACTGTCTATCCCGGAGGTCTGTCCAACGCCAAGCCGCAGTGCCGCCATCGCGCAGAGTCAGTGACGCTTTGGCGACGACCGCCCCTGCAAGTGCGTCGGAGTCCGCTACGGCGGGGACAAAACCACGCTACTAAAATCCACTGCACATCTCACAAAGCCATATATGGCTAAGTGTCAGTTGAATGGGTACGACGGGGGTCACCTGTCTAGAAGCAGGAGAAGGCTTCCCGTCGGTAGTAGCGTAACTCTGCTCGAACGTCGTTGGTGACGAAGCGCCGCAGGGCGCGGTAACGACCACACCCACAGGAATGGAGGTCGGGCCACCTACGGGTACCTCGGCGCGTGTACCTTATATACTTCGTAGTCCGGTTTACCCGAGGGCACATTTTGCCAAGTGTACAAGCTTTTTTATAAGCTATCCCCGGGTTTCGGATCTGCTGATCTAGTGACTTGGGGGTAGCGTGAGGGGTTAGGGCTACAGGTAAGTGCCGGGTAGTTAGGGTTTCCCTCCCTGCTTGTCTCTTTCCTGTACACAGTTTAAGGCGGGTTCTTAGATGAACTTAGCCACCATCCGCGAAAGATGAGATGTTAAGTTTTTTATAAGTAATCCAAAAGGCCACCACATTCCACCACATTCCAAAAGACCACCACATTCCTTGCATGGGGAAGATAAGCGCTAACTATGGGTTGGGTAGGTGGGTTGCGCGACCTTAAATGGGCGAGCGCAATGCAGAGAGTGTCATGTGTGGAAGGTGGAGTTCATCTTGGGCCTAAACATCAAGATCGGACTAACCGGGTTTCGAATTCGCGACATTCGCGTATCAAACGTACGCTTTACCGGCGCACCAAAAACGATGGATGTCTCTAAGCGGCTTCTCACCATTAAGTTCTAGTCACGACACATTGCTCGGGGTTGCGCCGGCCTAAGAGTTACCGCCAACTAGTGTCGTTGGGGGCATGGCTTGGGGCGTTGCGCGAGGCGTTATTACTAAGTCTTCAATTGGGTAAGACGCATCGCTTTCACAGTTGAGGTATACGTTCTTCCACACATGTAAGTGCATTTGTAGCAAACATTTGAAAGTTTACCAACTGCGGCTCAAGGGCAACTACCTTAAATGACACATGGGGACCCTTTGTTAGGTCTACACCAAGACACAACGCAATACCATCAATGCAACCATGTACCAACAATACAACCTTACACGTAACCCTGCAAATCGTCCCATTAGTCAGCATGACATCAGCCTCAGCGTGGCATGCCTTCATGAACTTCTGGCTTAGGCTTTTTCCTCTTCTCTTCTTCTTGCTTGGTGGCCTCCACTGCTTTTTCTTGTATTTATTTTTTATTTTACAACATCAACCTCAGCTTATCAATCTTATCTCACAATAAAAGCACCATTTACGTTCGTATAGTGACACAACAACAACTAGCCCATCTACGGTCCACAACAGTCCGTATCGCCTTAAATATTGTTGTATCATGCTTATCCGAAACCAGCCCGGTGCGTATAAAGCCTTGGACCGATAATAACTTTGTAACTTATTTCCATTGCCGGCAAAAAATTATATTGTCTTTGCAAAAAGCTCATTACATTAACTTAAAGGATTGCCAAATCTATTATTGGCTTCGAAGCTTCTTTCGTTTCATGCATGACCACCTAATCTCCTCCATTCTACCCCCTTTTGCGTGAAGTTTTTTTTACGTCCAGTCGCTCTTCGCTTCAATATGCCGACCACTCGTGCTACTCCTTATGCTCCTTTTGCTCTTTCCCCTCCTTCTTGACGCGCTCCTGCGGCATCTTGTCCTTCACCGAGTCCAAGAGCTTATGTTTCCGACGATCAACCCATGGGCGTCGATCTTACTTCTACCCAACTTACCGCAGCCAACGCTATCAACATCTATAGCTTGAAGATGTCGACTTCTTCCCCCTCCACCGATGTCCCGCACGACGACAGACTTAGCGATAACAAGAACAAAACCTCGATGTTACTAACCGGTTTATCATCATCCTCAACGAACACTTAGAGGACAAGACGCGGAATCAACATCAAGAGGGCTTCATCTTTCGCCAAATCGCTGCCGACTCCGTCGCGCACGCTCGCTGCAACACCTTCCTCAAGAAATACCCTCTCCTACAACGCGAACTTATTCCCGGCGTCATTGCTACCACTACCTTCGCCTCGTATACCGACTGACGCGTTGCTCTGCTCGTTGACTTCTACGACGGTTCCCGCCTACGTCAACTCGTGCTAAACGTCTTACCATTAACCCTACTCAAAAACAAATGGTTCCTAACAATCTCAATATCTCGAAAAGATCGCATGCGCCTTCAATTTGCTTCCAAATGCAGAACGTTTCAACGAATATGATGTCGTCCCTATGGTTGTTCAAGCCCTAACCGACTCGGTGAAAGGCAAATGTGAAAAAATTGCTGCTCGCATGGACGAGTCGCTAAACACTTTCTCATCTTGAACTGCCACCTCAAGGCTATCGACCAACTCCACACGACTACTTCCCTCAAGCGCAAGCCCTCCTACTACAACTACCCGTCGAATCCTCAGAACCGCCGCCCCCGCCGCTCTTTTATACCTGGTGCCCACATCTAGAAACGTGACACTCATAGTGGCCAATCTACTAACCCCCTCCAAGGCCCTCCCCGCACAAACCTCAACACTAATCCACCTCGCCCTGGCTATCGCCGATATAATAGCCGTTGTGACGGCTGCAGCCAAATGCATCACTCCATCATGCTAGGTCCCGCAACATCGGACACTGATCAAACATATGGCGCAACAAGTTGCTGCTAGCAAGGCTGCCACGGGAATGACCCGCCTGAATTTTGATCCAAAAATGACGTGATGGGGCTGTCGCTAATCTAACTCTTTGTAACAATGAAGTTGCTTCAGCGCGGCCGCGACACCATCTACCTACCTCCAATTGCCACGGTAACTGTGACTCGGTCGGTTAACGGAGTCAATATCCCTACGGTCAAAAGCTGCAAAGCTACCGATGGCGAGACTACCGGTCCTTCACTAAACTCGTTTAGTGTCTCACTTGTTTCAACATTGACACATGGACTTGACCACAAGTCCGTTTTGGGGACCTGCCAATTATCATTTGCTATCTGCCAACGGCAAGCAAACTCTGTTAACGCTAGAAATGTTTCATCCGCCATATGCCAACGGCCAACACACAATGCTATTGCTGGAATTATTTCCCTGCCATTTCGAATCGAAACTGGCATTGACTTGCAATTAGCAACAACAATTGCTTATTATGCTTTGAATGACACACAATCCGCTGAGCCACTTTACTCTGCCATCTCGCTTTCTCCACCAAAGGCTGTCACACCTCCACAGACTCGGAAAATACCCCCTTCCACACCTCCTCTGCCACAACATCACATCAACTTGACATTCAAGAACCGTGACCGCCGACGCAGGTTTTGCCAAAATCAATATCGACCGACTTCCAGGCTGCCCATCTGACTTTTTTCTATTTGACCCCAACGATTTTTCGACTCAGCTCTGCATATGGCCTTGTCACACTAGACGCATGTGCTTCCGCCTTTGACAACGTCTGTCCTAACTATTGCTCTGCCGAAAAAACCTTTCACATTAGCCTCCGCCATAGACCATACGGTTTTTATTAACCCCGTTTTCTTCAAATATGCCGTGCCTATTCTCCAGCATTTCGAACGGCAACGCCAGGAAATACATCAATTGACGCACATGTTGTAGTCATTCTTCCGCGCTAGCATTCCGCCATCGGCAAATCCTGGCTACCGATTTTAAGTAAGTACACAATATTACATACATACCAACCCGACACATACCTTTTTTCACGGTGCCACATCTGCCACCGCCTCTGCCCCCATGGGCCCCACTCGCTGGCCCGTCGATGTTTTTCTTGCCGACCATATTGATGAGGAACGCCAAGCCTCCGCTTGGAATGACGCCGGCCGCTTTGCTCATCTCAAAGCTCTGCTCTACGAATCGCACAGACATCGCATGACATCCGCTTACGTCTTCAAAAATGTTTCTTTGCACGCAACGAACGAGTACTTAGGCCATATGGTTAACAAAGATGGACAACGCCCCTCCGATAAAAATGAAATTCGTCTCAAGGTGGCAAAGACCTAAAACGGAACAAGAAACAAAACGCTTTCTCAGCTTTTGTAACTTCTGTCGCCGTAGTTAGGTTTACCGCTATTCACATATTGCTGGACCACTTTACAATATATGCCGTAAAAACGTAGAAAATTCAATGGACGACTCGCGAACAAACCGCATTCACCGCACTTAAACAAAGCCTCTGCTCTTTCCCACTTTTGACAAACCCACGCACGGGTCCTAACGCCGATTTTATAGTAAGCCCCGATGCTAGCAAATTTACTCTCGGTGTAGTTTTATTACCAAAAGACCTTCGACCATGTGCTTAGTTTGCTCAGCCCGCTCATACAAATTACCCGGTGTATAACCAATAACTCCTAGGTGCTATTTGCGTCTTAAAATAATGGCGGTGTTACATTGAAGGCAGCGCCAAAATCACCATCATTACCGACCATGCCATCGTTCGTCACCTTCCCATTCAATAATGGCTAGGTCGTCGCCACGCAATGTGGCTAAACGATTTATCCCCGCACCGCGCCCTTAAGCCCCGCACTAACGAGCCTAATATGAAAATTCATCACCTTACATGTTCATCAAACGAAGCCGGCGCCCTCTCTCGAAGATCCGAACTTCACCATGCAATCACGATTGCCGAACAACAACTCCTCGACAAAGACTTAGAAGTTATGCACGACTTGTTGTCCTCTATGTCTCACATGCAGGTCAATGACACCTTACTTCATCAAAATCCGGTCTGCTCATTCGTTAGACCCCAACATTCTGCAACAACACTCTCCCTAACGGCGTATACTTTGACTCTTCTGACAATCTCTACTTGATGGCTGATAAAGTTTGTTTACCCATTGACATTACAGTCCGCAGCATATCATAAGCGAATACCATGACAACGCCGGACACCCGGTTAGCACTAGCATCCCGTTGCCTCATGCTTATGTACAAGGTAGGTATTTGTAATCCTAATACTTCGTGTAATGCTCTAAGCGGTACTCTATTCCCTATTAGTGGCGGTCGGCCGGCCCTGCCGGTCCCTTCGGCGGCCGCCATCTCTCTCTTCTCACTTCTGTAGGCACCACACCCGGCCCCCTTGTGGGGCCGGCACGACCTACGTGTATCTATCCGTTCCCGATTCCGACATGTTATGGGCCCTCCACCAAGTTACACTAGAGAAGAGCATGTGTAAAGCGCTCGGCGCCACGCTAGTCCTACCTTCTCCCACGTAAAAAATAGTAGAGCGTGTGTAAACCGCTCGGCGCCACGCTAGTAATTCATCGTCCAACCCACACCACGCTTCGCCTTCGAGCAGGTTGTCCGCGACTAACCTACCATCTCCCACGTAAAAAGGAGAAGATCGTGTGTAAAGCGCCCGGCGCCACGCTCGCCCCACCAAGCTTTCAGTCTTACCTAGCCTTCAGCCTACCAATGCTCTCGACCGGATCTTGCTGTTTAAAACCGACCCGCGAAAATTCGGCCCGTGTGTATTTCAATAGTACTATTATTGTTTTTCCCGAGGCAACGCCGCAACGCTCACCTAATTTAGCGGGGAGCTAGCCTTTCCCACGGCAAAAGGGGGAAGTCAACACGAGTAGCGCATGTTCATGCTTTTGTGTGTCTATTCGCTCCTAACAGCCATGTTGGCTTTGCTTCCTCCTCGCCGGTCGCTCTCATGCGTCGGCTAATTTGCCCGTGGACAGTTTTTCCCGCTACATGTCAGACTAGCACATTACGCAGTACATTTGGAACCGCTTAATATCGGCAACTCGCCGGTAGCGGCACGTTCATGTGAGTGCATGTCGCTACACCTACCCGGCCTGAGACACACGATACAAGCACTACACCTTCGATCAAGATGGCACCTTCCTCGACGCAAGCTAGTACTACGTCAAGACCTCGGCTAGCTTGAGCGGGGTGTTAGCACTAGCATCCCGTTGCTTTGTACTTATGTACAAGGTAGGTATTTGTAATCCTAATACTTCGTGTAATGCTCTAAGTGGTACTCTATTCCCTATTACTGGCGGTCGGCTGGCCCTGCCGGTGCTTATGCCGGCCGCCATCTCTCTCTTCTCACTTTTGTAGGCACCACACCCGGCCCCCTTGTGGGGCCGGCACGACCTACGTGTATCTATTCGTTCTCGATTCCGACACACCTAGACTCTAATCGCACTCTCCGAAATATATCAAAAATGTTTTGGTGACCACACATGCGAAAAACGATCACACACTTTTGTAAACCTTGCACCACATGCCAAAGCGTCAAAGTTCACACCACTAACCCCCTTGGCTCTCTCTACCCACTCCCAAAATCCACACGCCCCTGGGAAATTATTAGCATCTAGATTTTATAGTATGCTTACCCCCCGCCGTGGATGGATTTGACTGTATAACAACTTTCGTTGATTATTTTGCTAAACTGTCTCACTTTATTCCATGCTCAATTCATGTCAACGCCCCCCAACTTGCTAGACTTTTCCTTGAAAACATTTACCACCACCACGGTCTATGCTGAACTATGATTTCCGACCGCGATCCTAAATTCACTTCCTCATTATGGCAAGCACTTTTTAAATCTATGCAAACCAAATCAAACATTTCAAGCTCATACCACCCACAAACCGATGGCTTAAAGAAGGTACACACCGCATTACTGAACAAATACTTCGCTCTTTCGTTCACCAACAACATTACGAATGGTTAAGTTTCTTCTCACTTGCAGAATTTATAGCATTGAACTTACAGCTTGAATAGCATTGAACTTCTTTCCATTGCCTACAACAAATTCTATTGTCGTTGTCGAAACTCATAACATAACTTACATGACTGCTATATCTGTCACTCTTGCCCATGATTGCCCGCTATCATGCAGCAACAATGGTGAATTAATTGCGGTCACAATTGTGGTAGTTTGCTTCGGGATCAAACTGCGAAACAATTAATTTCGGCTAATGCAACGATAACGTCGTAAGAGACCGAAACTGTTTGCAATGTAGCTGAATACAATTAAAAGATAATTAGAATAATGACTCGTCTCTTCCCTCCAATCCGCAGGCTAAGTAGCCCAGCCCAGCTCGCCTTCAGTCTTGAAGCGTCACACGACCCTCGGGAGCACGTCTCATGAGACGTGCTGACTTGAGACGTGTTGACTGTCACCTCGGATGGACGTGATCAAGCGCGTCGTGCCGCTTAGTTAATTTCCCCAATAAGCACGCTAGAATTGTATTGGGACTTGAGCTAATTACAATGGATGTACAACTGCGTGCGTATTGTGACGAGTACAGTCATGCAATAGTACATTGCTGGACATTGTACATGTACTCGTTACTAATTTGACCCATACTTTTCCATCGGAATGACGTACGACGTGGGTATGTTGCCACTGCAATTTGCGAGGGTATTGTTTGAATGTTTGTATTGTAATGCCAGTACCTCCCGGTACGTATAAGTACGCAGAGTAAGTTTGAGTAAGCCACATGACGCACCATTCTGATTTTTCGAGACAATCATACCGCGTCGCTAGTGAACCGTCGCAAGAGCTCTAGCACCTAGCACGAGGACAATGCGAGAACATGTGCAAGCTAGCTAGGAAGCCACTTCGGCCTAGTGCAGTGGATGGACGTGACATAACCATTTAATCAATTCCTATGTGTTTACATGATATTGTTAACACTAAGTAGTCAGACATCTTCCATCTCTCTCTGTCAAAGTTGAGGGGGCGATAAGGAATGCTTACACTCGGTGAGTGACACTGCATGTCATCTCACCCTCAGCAAGTGCCTAGCACTTGCCTATCACAGGACACGCACTCACATGGTGTTGAGCACACGGCGACGTATATTCTGAGCCTTTAGATGATATCTAACGCTCAGCAACTTGCCACCATCAGCAACCTAATCCTCTCTATTGTTGATTGGCTTATCATCTTATAGTGCTGAGTCACAGCCGTACTATCACGATGCTACTTGACCAACATTGTTGTGTAGCAACTTGATTACCACACAAACTATGTCTCGCAACACTCTCCATCTCCACTTCCACCTGCAAAAGCGACAACATAACATAACATATTTCTTTCAGCAACAATCTCTAGACATGCAAAGTGCCACATTAGTTTCGGAGCGTCTTGATCTCTACACGGTTTCATTGTTGCTTTGCTTGTTCGACGCTACTTGTTTGATTCGAGACGGCTTCTCTTGGACCTCGTAATTACGTTGTCGTCGTACTTCTATTGCCTCGGGGATATGTATATGATATGATTTATCATACACCGGCTTGTATGATTACGCGTTTTCATAATCAATACTTTTTTCTGTTAAATACCGCTATGTACAATCAGTGAATATCTAAAGTAGCGCCATACACACCTAAGCTCATTCTCGTTTGCACAATCGACTTCGGCTGCATAGCTAGCGACCATCCCTATCCTGCGGTATGGTATACCACGCCCGCGCATAAGTGGTGGCGGAAAGGTTAAAGGGTAGCGGCGGCGCGGCAGTGGGGCGTGTTTATCCCGTGCGGACCCGCTTCATCTTGCCAAGAGCAACCGGGTCCAGTCGCATGTGGTGCTCGAAGTAGTCGCGGCTCTAGCGGGAGCCGGGCATACACAGGGGAATCTCGCACTGCACGTAGTAAAAATATGTCCAGTGCAAAACGCCCTCGTCGGGGTAGTAGCGGAGGCAGCGAGCTTGTTTGCTTCGGCCCTTTTCAGAGCGACCAAAGTTACCCGGGACTTGGACGCGCTCTTCTTGGAGGATCCATTTCGGCTCGGCCAAAGGTACGGATATTGTCCTTCCCCGACGTAGGGCTGGCACATCGTGACCTTGTAGCCCGTTGTAGACCAACGTCTACCTTCAAATCTCAGCAAAGTCCTTGAAAATTAGGGCTTAGTACGGGTGGGAAACGGAATCATGAAACTCGACCAGTTTCCAACATTCGGTAACGCAAATGCCGGCCAAGGTAGTCGCTAGTCGGAGCCAACAGTCTTGGGTAATCAAAGCATGTTCCATTGCGAGGTCATTTTGTCGTGACTGGTTGTGGTTGTCGACTCGAGGACTCCGTTAGAAATACGTTGAAAAGACATGAGAGCGAGGGATAGCGCGGGTAGCGATGTTCCCGCTTTCGTCTGCCCAACGTTGGATGAAGGGGCTGCCGTTGGCCATATCGCCATCGCCGACGGCACAAAAAAAGCATAACTTTACGCCGACATTACTTGTAGCCATTGCTACTAGTTGAACACCATCCACTGTACTAATGAGGTGAACTCTACTCCTTCCAGGTGCCGAAGAAAGGGATTCTTGAAGAAAAGCCTTTGGAAAGAGGCCGTGCGCAGTCTTCATGACATCGGATAAGTGACGCTTCATTTTGCCAAGGGCAACAACGGCATGCATGTGGAACATTGAAGGTAAGTGCCCATCCCACATAGAATAAAGGCATATGTGGTGACAGTGTTCTATCTAACTTTTTTTACCTTAAGAGAGTTAAACCAAGCATCCCCCACTAGAGTCACGCGTTCAACACTTGCACCCTCCGCCATTCATCGCGCAAACGCAGCAAACACACCATGCTCGGCTGCATACTTCACCCCTTGTCGCACATGGCATCCTTCACCTCTTGCACTTCCATATAGACCATTGCACCCGTTGCACAATCCCCGCCTAGCTTGTCCTAGCGGGGCTAATATAGGCAGACATG
This sequence comes from Tetraselmis chui, assembly GCA_026401115.1. Classification (NCBI taxonomy): domain Eukaryota; kingdom Viridiplantae; phylum Chlorophyta; class Chlorodendrophyceae; order Chlorodendrales; family Chlorodendraceae; genus Tetraselmis; species Tetraselmis chui. The sequence continues at coordinate 252,866 of JAPMLY010000123.1, forward strand.
CTTTTATGCATCGTCTGATAGACCCACTGATGAAGACCTCCCTCATATTCTAGTTGAAGTCATCTACACCATTCCGGAACCATGCCCGCGGGTCGAGACCAATCGTGTTTATCTGTGTTCTGTAATACAAAATTAGAGAACGAATAAACTAAAACTGTGAAATACCATGTACTTTTGGAACTGTGGACAGTCTCTCATTCCATCTATAATGTTGCTATTCTCCCATAAATCCCTACCCCTTTTGCTATGGACGGTTCTCGCTACCATAAACCCCAAAGCCTTACATACTCTTGAGGGTTGACCTGCCCAAAGTCTACCCTTTTGCTCAAGCATGCACTGTTTATTTTTTTTAGGGCGGCGGGCATAACTTCGGGGTAAAGCCGGAGCTAGAACATTAGACGTCTACGCGTCCGTCCGTCACAAGTAGACCTTGCCTTACTACCTTAGCCCCACATACCCTTCCACCTAACCAGCACGCACCGCAATTGTACTTGCTTATGAATCGTGCTCAGCGGCGGAATCATACCGAAAAGCCGTCCACGTCACTATTTTCCTTGGCTGACATAATGTGACGGTGACGCCAGGCACAAGTGAAGTCCATGCGATGTCCTCGATGCCTTAGGAGTCCTCGACGGTGTCGTCGGGGAGAAAGCGATCGCCCTCGTCGTCGGATGAGTCTCCCTCCTTGTCGAGGCCGTCACTAGTGCGAGAAGGAACACCTCCCGCGTAAGTAGGCGGCGATACGCTAGTTGGGCTGGAGACGGCGGGGAATTCCCACCCCGTCAGATTGATCTGAGTTGTGCGTTCGATAGTCGGCGTATCGGTATCACTCACTACCGACCCTCTAATGATTGGTACAAGTAGGCGCCCGCCGGCGGCGCAGCGGCGGCGGCCCCGGAGGCGGGTGCGCTCGCATGCCCGTCGGGCAGCTACCTCTACCTCCACGCGGTGGGCGCTGGTAACCCCGTAGCCGTGCCAAGCTTGGCACGGTAGGGGGCTGAAAGAGGTACCGACAGTTGCGATCCGCGGGATCAACAGCTGTCGGGACGCCATGTACGGAGGGTTTTGGAAAAGCATAATATCCGTACACATGCACATGGATCTCCCGCTCGGCCAGACCGATCTATTTTTTCAGCGACTAAGTACTCACATATACTCTCCCGTCATGGCGGGAACGATGTCCGCGGAATTTTTTGGCGAAGAAGGGTACGGACGGATCAACGGTGGGACGAGGGTGTTGGAGCTGGCGGCGGACAGTTGGGAAGCAGCGCTAGCACGGGGCTCGCTAGCAATCGACAGCCATGTTAGTTTTATGTCTCCCCTGGGGGTGAGACTTGAAGCTACGCAGGACGGAGGAGGGTCGCAGCCGGAGGAGCGGCACGGTTTGGCGGCGGAGGTCATGAGGATCATCCGCCGCCGGAAAAAAATGGTACGGGGGGCTTTTTGGAAAAACATTCCCGTACCCAACATCTTTTGTGGCGCGGCGACTCGATCCCGGTGTCCGACCTACCACTTCCCTAGTCGGTACCCGGTTATCGACAGGCTGCCTCAGGCATTGTGCCTAGGGTTATCGTAACGGCACGAAGGAGGAGGGAAGACTCGGCTAGGTGGCGAGGTGCGTCGGGAGGAGCAACTACTATCTCGGGCGGGGATGAGCACGGATCGAGACGAGACTGACGAAGATCTCAGCGAGGGGGTTTTTCACATGCCTTTCCCCCTAGCTCCGGCACGACCGGAGTCGTACGGTACCCGAGGTGAGGCAAGTTCGCCTCGACCAGTTCAAGCTGACCAAACTCGCCGATTAGCATCCCCGCAACGGCTGGAGCATGCCGCGTATCGTGGAGACTAGTGACACTTTTTATTTCATATTGTATCCAAAAAAATTTACGTATAGATAAAAAAGCTTAATAAATACATGGTTACGTGTATGTTTTAGACGGTATCGTCACTACCAATGGAGAGGTTGGAATTTGTGGTTCACGGTCTAGCCCCTAGCTAAATAAGTCCACTAGGCACAAGGAGGGGGGGCCCAAAGACAACAACCGCTTAATTCTGGTATTGTTGTAAACAATTTCATTTCATTTCATTTCATTTCATTGGTACTAGTAACGCACTATCCGTAATTGCACCGGGAATTTGCCCCGCTAGCCCGGGGGGGGGGGGAGGGCACTCGCACTGCAACGCGCTATGCGTTGCCGAACTCTGTGGTTGGTGGGGTAAAACGGCCGGCGTTGTGAGACTCGACGCGTAAGGCGCGTGCATACTCGTGTTTCGGCGGCATTCCATCCCATTTTACCACCGACAAACCTTCGCCGATAGGCTTGCCGACGGTCCTATAGGTTCGGTCACGTTATTCTTGCCTTGTACCATTTTGGGGGGGTTGAGGGGGACCTCTGCGGGCGGAGACACGCGCTCTTGTCGTTACGGTCTCCCTCATGGTGGTGGTGGTGGATCGCCGACATGCAGTCTCGGCAAATCGCGCGTTTTAACCGCTTCCGCCCCACCACAGATTACGATTTAACGGACTTAAGCAGAGGACAGCCTCACGTACTCGTACCTAAGCTTGACAAGGTACTGACCTTTCCTCGCGTTAGGCTGATCCGATTTTTACGAGGCTCTCGTGTATGATTAGTCATACAAATGTAGTACTTATCATACACATATCCCCGAGGCACTACTTGGAGGCTCGAAAGCCTTTGACATCAAACTCGTGTTACAACGTGAAACCCGTACTGGTAGTACTTGGTTTCTTGCCGGTCCGATTTTACCTTATGAAGCACGCGTCGACGCTATCGTACGTGGGTTATTTGAGGAAATTGGGCGCGCGCCGGCGGCGCAAAGGCGGCGGCCCCGGAGTCGGGTGCGCTCGCATGCCCGTCGGCACCTACCTCTACATGGTCCACGCGGTGGGCGCTAGTAAGCATGTAGCCGGGCCATGCTTGGCACGGCAGCGGGCTAAACTAGCTGCGATCCGCGGGATCAACAACACTTGGGAAGCCGTGTACGGAGGGTTTTGGAAAAAATAGTATCCGTACACTAGCACTAAGATCTCCGTCTCGGCCCGTCCTACATGTTTTCCCGCGATTTAATACTCACATATACTCTCCCAATAAGGGGGCGGGGGCGGTGTGTCCGAAAAAGAAATTGGCGAAAGGGGTTACGGTCGGATAAGCGGTGGGACGCGGGTGTTGGGAAGCGTCGGGCACCCGGGAAGCAGCGCAAGGGCAAGGCTCTCGCTAGTAGTCGTCAAGCCATGTGAGATTCAAGTCTCCATGAGAGTGAGGCTAGGACCTACGCAAGACGGAGGAGGGTCGCAGCAGGAGGAGCGACACGGTCTAGCGGCGGAGGTCAATAGGATCGACATCCGCCGGAAGAATCCGGTACGGAGGGTTTTCGGATAAGTAATTTCCGTACCCATCATCTTTTCATGAATGGCGACTCGACTCGATCAGCGAGTTCGACCAAACTCTCCTCAAGTCGGTACCCAATTATCGACAAATTGCCTAAGGCAGGGTGCCTAGGTTCATCTTATCTGCTTATAAAGGCGGCCCTCTACCACCGTAAACCGGGGGAGGGTACCGGCGGATTTTGCACGATCGTATAGCTGTTGGAAACAAACGAAGACGGACAAGGGTCATGAGAAAATCTGGCGCGGAGACAAGAGCGCCAGCCAAACACCGTTTGCAGCTATGGACTTCCTCTCTCCCCAGCCCACGGAGGTGTAGGGAAGTCTAGGCTAGGAGGCAAGCTGCGACGGGAGGAGCATCGATATCTCGGACGGGGGAGCGCGTGGATCGGGACGGGACCGTTCATGGCATGTGCGAGGGGGTTTTCCGCATGCCTTCCCCCTCCAACTCAAAAGCCGGAGTCGCACAAAAGCAAAGGTCATGTAGGCCCGTGCCGACGATCTAGCTTATGAGATACGATGTTTAGAGCCCTCGCAGCAGCTGGAGCAGCCTCCGCATCGTGGAGACTAGCGATAAATGTAATCGGTAGATAATTAATTCATAACTAGGGTACATTAAATCTTTAATTTCATGAACTTGACGGTATTATTACTGCCATTGGAGAGGTTGGGATTAGTGAATTCATGGCGTACATCCTACGAGCAAAAAGGTACTCTAAAAGGCATGATCATAGGGGCGCCTGAAGACAACAACCGTTAACTTGGTGATTGTTGTAAACATCTTTCAATTTGAGGAAGCTGGCCTATCTCTCACCGCCGACGATCGTACGTTATTGATTGGTAATCCCGTTCGAATGCCGTTACGTGCTCGTCAGCACTAGCTCATTCACGTATTATCGGCGCCATTACATGTTCCATGCGTGACCGCCAACCTGCGTACGCCAACTAAAGTCAAGCAAGCCGTTATTGTGCAGTCGACTTTTCATTCTGATGGTACCTACGCCGTTCCAACTATTGTCGACATTGACGATTTTTTTCTTAAGCCCACTTAGATTGGGCTTGTCAGGGAGTCTCAATGTAAGTACAATGTAAGCACTAGCATCCCGTTGCCTAGTGCTTATGTAAAAAGTAGCTATTTGTGATCATGGTACTCAGTGTTATGCTACTAGCGGTACTCTATTCCCAATTTGTGGCGGTTTGCCGGCCTTGCCGGTGCCTTCGCCGGCCGCCATCTCTCTCTTCTCACTTCTCTAGGCACCACACCCGGCCCCCTTGTGGGGCCGGCACGACCTCCATGTAACTATCCGTTCCCTTACTAGTGGCGGTCGGCCGGGCCTGCCGGTGCCTTCGCCGGCCGCCATCTCTCTCCTCTCACTTCTCTAGTCAACACACTCGATCCCCTTGTGGGCCCTCCACCAAGTCACACTAGAGAAGAGCGTGTGTAAAGCGTTCGGCGCCACGCTAGTCCTACCTACTCCCACGTAGAAAATAGTAGAGCGTGTGTAAAGCGCTCGGCGCCACGCTAGTAATTCATCGTTTAACCCACACCACGCTCCGCCTTCGAGCTGGTTGTCCGCGACTAACCTACCATCTCCCACGTAAAAAGGAGAAGATCGTGTGTAAAGCGCCCGGCGCCACGCTCGCCCCACCATGGTTTCAGTCTTACCTAGCCTTCAGCCTACCAATGCTCTCGACCGGATCTGGCTTTTAAAGACCGACCCGCGAAAATTCGGCCCGTGCGCACTTTAATTAATACTTTTTTTTTCCCGAGGCAACGCTCACCTAACTGAAGCCGCGATTCGTATTAGAGGAAGATTCTTTATTCTGTATCTTCCCCCGAGAATAATGGATTTATACCCGATTCGTATTAACAAGATGGGAAGAAAAATCTTCGATCTTGCTTTTTTCCATCTCAAATACTGGCAAGATTCCGGAATCTCGGTTTGGAATCTTGCCATATGGATTATTCTGCTTGGGCCGAATATTACCCGCATCATGTACAAAAAGTATCCGTGCGGGCGAGAGAATCAAAATGCCTTCTATCGCTGAACTAGCCACCGAGCGAGTACTATTGGCGGCTGATCCCTTCATTATAGTGGAAGTCCTCTTCTACCCTCAAGCAACCCAAGTCCTTTGAGCACGCGGCGGTAAAAAGAGGTGCACTATGGACGTTGGCGGAGAGCGAGCGAGCGTCTCCTCGGAGGGTGTTGGTATGTCGTCGTTGCCCCATCATCCCTTTCCCACCCGCGCCTTCCGTAGTTCTCGGAGGAAACGTTCTTGCATCTATCCATATCACTTCCCACCTTTCATGTCCCACTTCTTTAGACATTTGCGCGCAGGTTCAGGATCCCTTGGGGGCACTTCTAACGATCCGCGGTGCCCGTGGAACTGGAAGGTTTGCGAGGCGGTATGCGCGGTGGGCGCGGCGCTTGCGGCATCGGTACATATGAAAGTACCCGTAATAATACACCGAATCTTACCTGTGAAATACGAATTGGGTCCCAGCCGCCACCCAGATTCGGCGTAGAATCTCAAACTGTACGGGATACCGGAATCTTCCACCGGCGAATCTTCCTCTAATACGAATCGCGGCTTTAGCGGGGAGCTTAACTTTCCCACGGCGAAAGGGGGGAGTCAACACGAGCGCCCGTCTATGCTTTTGCGTGCCTACACGCTCCTAACGGCCTTGTTGGTTTTGCTTCCTCCTCGCCGGTCGCCCTCATGCGTCGGCTAATTCGCCCGTAGACAGTTTTTCCCGCTACATGTCAGACTAGTACATTACGCATTACATTTGGAACCGCTTCATATTGGCAACTCGCCCGTAGCGGCACGTTCCGGTGAGCGCATGCCGCTTCACCTATCCGGCCCGAGACACACGCTACACGCACTACACCTTCGACCAAAATGGCACCTTCCTCGACGCAAGCTAGGACGACGTCAAGACCTCGGCTACCTTGAGGGGGGTGTATTGAAGGTTGGAGCGTAGAAAGGATGGTTACAATGCTTTGAGCTCCATACTTATATCCGTTAGAACCACACATACTAAAATAAATAATATTGCGGTTATCTCCAAAATGTTTCTTGGACCGTTAGATCTATTATCCAACGGTCACAATTCAATCTAGCGTCAAATAGCTACTGTATCGCATTTATTAGCGATTTCTTCAGGACAATGATGTAGCGACATACAACTGCTCTCGACACTCCCCCTCTCTACTCACTACAACTTCCCATGATTGCTTTGGTGAGTTGCCCATGCTTGTCCGCAGCGAGAGGCTTGGTTAGTGCATCCGCGAGCATCACCTCTGTCGGACAATACTTCACCACGATCTCGCCGCTCTCCTGCTTCTCACGACAAAAGTGCATCTTCACGTCGATGTGCTTGTTGCGCCCCGTCGTCATGGTGTTTTTGCAGAGAGCGATGCAACTCTAGTTGTCCTCGTGCAGAACAGTCCCGGAGGCCTGAGGTTGTCCCATCTGCTCCAAGAGTTGCCTCAGAAATAAGGCCTCCTATGCCGCTGCTGTGAGTGCCATGTACTCCGCCTCCGCTGTGGACAATGCCACCGTCTATTGGCGTTGGCTCTTCCAGCTGATTGCCGCACCGTTGAGCATGAACACAAAACCAGTTCGAGAGCGTCGGCAATCAGAATCGCCTGCGTAGTCTGCATCGGCATAGCCCTCCAAGGCTAAAGACACTCGCCCACCACCGTACACCAGTTTGCGATCCGATGTCCCTTTCAGGTATCGCAGCACCCTCTTGCCCTGCTCCCAGTGCACCATTGACGCTTTCGCCATGTGTCGGCTCAGGTAGCTGACTGCCATGGTAATGTCTGGCATGGTGCTCACCGAGGCATATAGCGGATTGCCGATCAAACTCTTGTATGGTAGTGACGCAGCAGAGCCACTGTCGTATGTGCGCTTTGCCATAGAGCCAAGTGCCATTGGTGTGCTCACGGGTTTAGCGTCCAACATGTTGAACCTCTCCAGCATGTCTAAGATATATTGACGCTGGCCCAACTTAACCACTCGCGCAGCACGATCACGCTCCACCGTCATTCCCAGAAGCCATGCAACTTGACCCAAGTCATGTACACTGAACCTTTGACCAAATGCCCGCTTAAAGCTGACGATGAAGGTTCCACCATGACCGGCCAAGATGCAGTCGTCAACGTACAAGGCCAAGATGTAGAGACGCGTGCCGCTGCCATGGACGAAGATGCAGGGGTCTACCTTGGACTGGCGGAAACCGTACTCCACGAGCCAAGTGGTGATGGTCTTGTTCCAGTAGCATGGGGCTTGCTTCAAGCCATACAGTGCTCTCATAAGCAGACATACTTGCTCTTGGCCGTTCTCATCCGTCGGCGTCATGTAACCCTCAGTGTGTCGCATGTAGATGGTCTCAGAGAGGTCAGCCTCCAGAAAGGTTGTATTGACATCGAGTTGTTCCATCTCCCAGTCATAGTGTGCAGCGAGAGCCATAATGACCCGGAGCGCAGCAACTTTTACAGTCGGAGCAAAAGTCTCGTCGTAGTCAACGCCATGCTCTTGGGTGAAGCCCCGCGCCACAAGCCTAGCCTTATATCTAGCAATGTTGCCATCAGGGTTGCGTTTGAGCTTGAACACCCACTTGGAGTCCACCAACTTACGACCCGCAGGTCGAGGAACCAGCTTCCAGGTCTTTCGAGTCATCAATGACTCATACTCGCTGTCAATAGCCGCTTGCCAATGCTTGGCGTCTGGACTGCGCATAGCTTGCTTATATGATGTTGGCTCTAGAGGCTGGTGAGGCTTTGCCATGTTGGCGGCAACATCATCACCACGACTGTTGGCCATCCACCACTGCCCCGGAGGTCGGGCGTGCCGGGCGCTGCGCCTCGGAGCAACGCCATCGCCAGGAACAAGCTCCCCCGGCTCCAGACTCCCGCTCTCTTGGTCACCAGGCACAGTATCATGCTCCCCATGCTCTTGACTCCCGCTCTCCGTGTCGTCTGGCTCAACAACGTCTTCGTCTGTATCCACGTGCTCCCCCGAATTCTGAAACCCAGAAGAAGTAATGAACGACGGGAGTTCGTCATCGTCCGGCGCGTGCTTCGAGTCAGCCGACGACTCCTCCCCCATGCTGACGGACCTAGTGAATTTCGACTCATCAAACACCACGTTCCGACTCCGCTCCACACGGCGTGTGCGAGGGTTATACACCAACCACACTGGGGAGTCCGGCGCATAGCCCACGAAGATGCCCTTTCACGCCCGGTCATCAAGTTTTCGACGGCGGGACTTGTCAACATGGACATACGCGGGGCAGCCGAAGACGCGGAGCTGGCTTTTTAGGTCGACAGAACGACAAGTGACCAGCTCGAAGGGCACTCCACCAGCATCCTCACAGAAAACACGGTTGCGGACGTACATCGCAGCGTTCATGGCCAGACTCCAAAACGAACGATCAAGGCCCGCTGTGTGAAGCATGGACTTGGCAGCCGGCACCAAAGTCCCTCACTGTCGCTCCATGCGACCGTGTTGCCAGTGCGAGTACGGAGCAGAAAATTCGTGCGACACGCCGTGGTCATCAAGCACGGCCATAAATCGGCGACCCATGAAGACGGAGCCGTTGTCAAGGCGAACGTGCTCAATCTTGTGACCCAAAGCCCGGACAGTAGCCAGAAACCACCGAAACGACTGCGGAGCCTCATCCTTGGTTCTCAACACGTCATGCAGGACGAAGCGAGACTTGAAGTCCGTAACGGCGAGGCTATAGTAGCAGCCACCCAAAGAAGCCACGCCCATAGGACCGCAGAAGTCTACGCCGACCTTCTGAAAGACACGGTCAGGATCCGCACACGGCGCACGCGAGATACGCGCCACACGAGACTTGCACAAGGCGCAGGTCTCACAGAAGCAAAGGCGGTCCGACTTTTTGACCTGCACACCGGAGGTATCCGATTGCACAAGTCGATCCATACATGACTCCCCCAAATGACCAAGACGCAGATGCCACAGAAACTTGGAGGGTCGCGCCATCGCCGGCGAGGCAGAGACAGACGGAACAACCGAGGTGGGTAGCCAAACAAGACCATGGGCACGATGAAGGGGAATAGTGACACCACCACCATGCTGCGCATGGGCGCAAAGTACGTCGCACCGGTCCTCGAAGACAGTGCGATGCCCACGCTGCCGCGCCTGGGAGACACTAAACAAACGCTGATGGCTAGACGATGCTCGAGCCGCCAGATCCGGTACATAGAAGACATCGTGCATCGTGATCGGGACAGCGTCGCCGTCCTTGGAGCGCAGCGTGACACGGATGCTCCCCACACCTTTGGCATAGGCAGTGATACCTTTCACCCAAACCGGAGATATCGGGCGATATGCCTGGAAATCTCTCAAGACGCTGGTCATGTGATGGCTAGCGCCACTGTCAACGAGCCACAGCCCAAGCTCCACATCGTGCAGGTACGGAGGCACCTTGACAGTGGCCGCCAAAAAGCCATCACTATCAGGAATCGAGGTCGACATGTTAGCGGGGAAAGCGACATACCCGCCGAACGGTGTTGCAACGGCAGTGTTCACCCGGGGTGGCCGTTTCACCCGACAGTCCTGACGCCGGTGGCCGCGTTGACCGCACGTAAAGCAAGTACCCTTGAAAGCTGGACGCCCTCCGTTGCCTCTGTTACTGCTCGCTCCGCTCTCTCCGCGGACACCCTTCAGGGACGCCACCTCTCGCTGCAAGTCTTGCAGCACTGTCCGCATGTTGTCATCATCAGACACTGCAAGGAAAGCAGTCTTTCCGGGCTCCGACTCCTTCGCCTCGGCCAAGCGACGTTCGATGCGCACCCCTTTGGTAGCGAGAAGATTCTCAACGAAGTCCAGTGTCAAACTCGAGTCGCGCTCATTCAAAGCATCAGTCATTGTAGAATACTCAGGCCGCAGGCCCCTGACGACATTCATGACGATACGCCCATCCGGGACCACCTCGTCGACTCGGGCAAGCTGCGCCTGAACGTCGAGAAGACGAGTGAAGAAGTCCACACAAGTTTCCTCGTGACGTTGCTTCTCGTCCAGAGCATCCAGTAGATCCCCGCGCCGGTGAATACCGTCGTGCTCGAATCGACGCAGCAAAGCCTGCCAAGCATAAAAGCCAACTGCCTTGCTCTTCCGATCGACCTTCCGGATGATGTGCAACGTAGTCTCGGGTAAAGCTAACACCAACAAGTTGTAGAGCTTCTTCTGCTGAGCAGCATCGTCCTCGCCTTCGGAATCCAGGGCAGCGTCACAGCCCACCGCATCCACGAAGGCTGTGAACCGGGTTCGGAACAAGGGAAAGTCCGCGGCTTTGCCGGAAAAAACAGGGACCTTCACACTCTCAGCCATGGAGCGAGACGCCAACAGACAACGAACTGGGGGTCAAAAGAACAACAAAAATAAGAAGTTCTCGTCCGACCAACCTCACTGGGGTCAACCGCCCCAACACAAGGAAACATACGGCACAGTAGAAGCCGGCTCGAGCCTTGCGCGTGCGTCGAAAGGAGATGAACAAGGTTCCGGTACAACGAGATCAAGTGAAGACGACCCAATTACCCCAGCAGGTATCAAGTAACAAGAAGAACAGTCTCCACGAGCTCGACAAGTCTCCGACAACAGACGAAAAAGGTTCCGACACGTCCCGACCACGCGCATGTTTGCGAAGCACCACAACGCATGTATCGGGTAACACGGCAACACTCGCCACGCGCTCAACAGGAACGTCGACAGCTGATAAAGCGCGTTCCGGCACGTCTCGACGAAGCGTAAGTGGTCTAGACAACCACCACGCAAGTAACATGCAACGCGGTAACACTCGCCAAGAACTCGACATGTCGGTCGACAAGGGATAATCAGGTCCCGATACGTCGCAAATAAGCTCACGCAGTCCAACGACGACCACGAAAATAATAGGGGATATGGAACAGTCCCCACAACTCGATAGGTTCGTCGACAACGGGAAAAAATCAGGTTCCGACACGCCGCGAACGAGGTCAGGCGATCCAAAACACCACCACGAAGCACAACAGGCGAGACGGAAAAATCCCATCAATCTTGTCAAGTACGTCGACATCAAGTCGACCCAATGGTAACGCTAGCGACATGACAGATGAAATTATACAATCCACACGCTCGTTCACACTTCCGCAGAACAACGGTATCACCAACGATATCAGGCAACACACGTCGCAGCTGCCCAAGCTGTACTCACCACCAGAATATGGAGGCCAGAGCTTCCGTATAACAGTACGGAATCGATCCTTCAGCCCAGCTCCAATATAGAAATTGTAGTCGAAGCGCCGACAAACTTGTAATCCAGTAGCTCCTCGTTGACAAACTTCCCGACTTGGTAGTATAAGAAGAAGTACAGCTAAAGTAGCAGAAGTACTACTGTAGAAATGTAGTACAAGTACTGCTTTAGTACTACTATAGTAGTAGAAGAGGAAGTAGAAGTACTGTTGACTCAGCAGGGGTTACGAGGTGCGTGGGAGTATTGGGGGGCCCATAACCTATTGAAGGTTGAGCGTAGAAAGGATGGTTGTAGTGCTTTGAGCTCCATACCTATATCCGTTAGAACCACACATACTAAAATAAATAATATTGCGGTTATCTGCAAAATGCTTCTTGGACCGTTAGATCTATTATCCAACGGTCACAATTCAATCTAGCGTTAAATAGCTATTGTATCGCATTTATTAGCGATTTCTTCAGTATTTGAAATTGTTTACAACAATACCAGTAAGAACCGGCTGTCGTCTCTGGGCCCCCCCTTTTGCTATGCCATACAAGACTTAGAAGCGTGAGGTAGACCGTTAACCACTAATCCCAACCTCTCCAATGGCAGTAACAACGTAATAATTTTGTAGTCAAGAAAAACAGATCTAAAAATAAATCCACTTGTCGAGAAATGCAAAACTAAACTGCTGCTCGACCTTCACGATGCACGGCCCGCTCCCGCCGAACCGGGTTCGGGAGGGACGACGGGCCAGCCTAATCTAGCTCCCGCGTGACTTCGGTCTTGCCGAAGGTAGGAGGGGAGAGGCTGGCAAAAAACCCCTCCTCGCGCGGTCGCTCGTCGATCCCGCCGCTCCATCCCGTAAACCCCGCCCCAAGGTCTTGCCGCGTCCACCGACGCGGCGGTCCTCCGTGTCGAGGTCCCCCATCACCTCGAGGATAGGTGGGGGGGACCGAGACACAGACATAGAAAAAACTAGCGCTCCTGCCTCCGCGCTTGAATTTTCCCCGCTCATTTCCCCGGTTTTTTCTCTGTCTGGTACCCGGGTACCTGTCGGTTTCCCGGCCTGTGGCCGTACCCTCCCCCCTCTGATCGCGCGTCCACCGAGCAGCCTTTTCTTGAGCGGGGGCCTCCGCGCTCACCCGGGCCCACGCTCAAGGACCCCTAGGAGTATGAAGGTCTGTCGGGGTAGTGGGTGTCGAAGAGGGGGGGGGGGAGGTCACCGTAGCCGGATCCGGCGGGCCGCGGGCGCCCGGAATTAAACAAAACCCTCCGTGCCGGGTTTTCCTGCGGCGCCGACCCAAAGGGTCGTCGCCGCCAGATCGTGTCGCTCCTCCCGTCGCGACCGTCCTCCTTGCCGTCCCAGCTGACTCCTCCCCCCGGGAGATGACGCTGGACGACGTAGCGGCGCGCTAGTGAGCGCCCTTCCCTGGTGCTGCTCCCCAACTAGCTCGACGCCGGGTACGGACATTGTTTTGTATCCGAAAAAGCCCTCCGTACATGGCTTTCCGGCGGCGGCTGATCCTGAGGATCGCCGCCGCCTCATATAGCCGCTCCTCCGTCTGCGACTTGCCACCGGCATGTGCCATGTCTTGCCTCACCCCTCGGCAAGGTTCGACCGGCACAGGGCTGGTCGACGGCTAGCGAGCGCCCTTTCATGGCGCTGCTTCCCGGCTGGCCACCACCAGCTCCAACACCCGCCTCCCACCGCTGATCCGGCCGTACCCTCCTCGCCATCAAACGCTGCAGTAGTACTGGCCCCACCCCTCAAAGGAAGGCAGTATCTAGGAGTATCTGTACGCGAAAAAACATATCGGACGGGCCGAGCGGGGGATCTTGGCGCCGGTAGTGCACAGAAATTATTTTTTTCAAAAGCCCTCTGTACAGGGCTTTCCCGACAGCTGCTGATCCCACGGATCGAGCTGTCGGCCCTCTTAGCCCCCTACCGTGCCAGGCCTGGCACGGCTACGGGGTTTCCAGCGCCCACCACGGGGAGGTGAGGGGATGCCGACGGGCCTGCGAGCGCACCCCCTCCGGGGCCGCCGCCGCTGCGCCGCCGGCGGGCGCCATTTCTTTAGTGCAGTGATGTAGCGACATACAACTGCTCTCGACAGGGTGTAAGCACTAGCATCCCGTTGCCTAGTGCTCATGTGCAATGTAGCTATTTATCATCCTACTAGTACTTAATGCTATGCTACTAGCGGTACTCTATTCCCTATTAGTGGCGGTCGGCCGGCCCTGCCGGTGCCTTCGCCGGCCGCCATCTCTCTCTTCTCACTTGTGCATTCACCTCTGCCGGCCCCCTTGTGGGGCCGGCGCGAACTACGTGTAACTATCCGTTCCCGATTCCGACATACGAGTTACTTCATTTTGGCGACGTAGCTCAATGGGAATCTTTTCGCGTCGTTGTGATTTTTCGACAGCTTTTTCTCCACGACAAGTCGCTACGAAGGCAACTCTTTTTCTTCACCCGTTTTACATCCGCCGACTCCGTGCCTATGTGGATGTTAATCAAGGGCTACATTAATAATTAGATGTGTGGCGAGACCCCGGCTAATTTACGCATGGGAGTTCCGGTACCAACGACTAGCTTTGATGGCATGATCGTAACACTGATTGAGACACATCATATAGCTGCGATTAACGCACCCTACAAATTTGGACAAGACGCCCGTAAGCTTGAAGAGTGTTGGAAATGCACCTTGAGCGTTTTCTCATGTTGGGAATCAATCCCGACACGTACACCGCTTTTATGTGGGTTACGTCTCAATTTTCCGGTCCCTTGAATTGTTGGTGGCTTAACCGTAAGACTTAGGCAGGTATTCAAGGCACGCTCGACTCCTTGGTTACATAGATACGTAAGACTCCTTTGTTGCCTAACATCATAGATGACGCAATCGGGGACCTATTGAAATTGAAATTGGATTACAACAATATCGGCAAACTTGACCGACTGTTGTCTAACCGCCATCAGTACTCTGCCATCATGACACATAGGAGAACGATTGGGCCGGGTACTCTTCGACCATGTATACCTATCGACACACCTATCTCCAATGTGTGCCGACGTTCCTTGGAGGTTTAAAAACTGTAAACAACTAAAAGTAATTGCCATAGTCTCCCGCCTAAGCAGGAACAACAAAAAAAGTTTTTTGTAATAAAAAAACATGTCTGAAAAATGAATCCACTTGTCAAGAATGCATTCCATGCATAAAAATGAAAGGTGCTTGACCTTCACGATGCGCGGCCCGCTCCCACCGAACCGGGGTACCGATCGGCCTAGGCCGATCGGCGTTCGAGAGGGTCGACCGGCTAGCCAAGTCTAGCTCCCGCATGACTTCGGTCTTGCCGGAGAAAGGATGGGGAAAGGCTACCGAATACCCCTCCTCACGCGGTCGCTCGTCGATCCCGCCGTCGCATCCCGTAAGCCCCGCCCAAAGGACGTAGCCGCTTCTCCCGTCGCGACTTTCCTCCTCATCGAGGTCACCCGTCACCTCGAGGGCAGGTGGGAGGGGACCGAGACAGCCAAACAAGCGCTCTTGCCACCGTTCTAAAAACTTTTCCCGGCCATTTCCCCGCCTATCTTTGCTGGTACCCGGGTACTTATATGGAAAATCAGCCAGCGATCGAACCCTCCACCCAGCGTTTGCGCGTCCATCGAGCACCCTTGTTTCGAGTGCGAGCCTCCGACTTATCCGGGCACGCACTCTCTAATATGAGGTTTACCTAGCGATAGTGGGTAGCAGAGGAGTAGTGCTCGGTCGCAATGGCCGGATCCAAAAAGGGCGCGGGGTGCGGAAATCATTCAAACCCTCCGTAGCGGGTTTCCTCTAGATCCTTCGGATCACCCCGCCGCCATCCCTCGCCGCTCCTCCCGTCGCGACAGTCATCCTCGATGCTAGTGTCGTGCTACCCCCTTTCGGCCGGCTCGACGTCAACGTGCTTGTCGACGTCGAGCGAGCGCCATACCCTAGCGTTGCTTCCCGGCTTTCCAACACCCGCGCCCCACCGTTGATCCGTATGTACCCCCTAGCCACCACACGCTTCTGAAGATACGAGCCCCATCCCCCCAAATAAGACGGTATCTCAGTAGTATTTGGTATTGAAAAAACACATCGGACGGGTCGAGCGGAACATATTGGCGCCGGTAGCGTACATAAATTAGTATTTTTAAAGCCCTCCGACAGACAAGGAGCGATGATGTAATCCGGACTTTATCGATTCCTTACGTGGTGGTTTTGGAGACCACGAATGCGAAATCTTCCCGAAATCGCAGCGAAATGCACTTGTCAAACGTCGACGATGCCATCGATCCCTAGCCCCTACGAGCGCACCCCCCTCCGAGGCCGCAGCCGTTGCACCGCCGGCGGGCGCCGTTGTCGCGAAGCATGCTCATGGAACTCGACGTCTAATCTTTGACATGTATAAAAAAGTTTAATTAATTATGAGCCTCATAGAGCCCACAGTACCTTGTTCACTACTAAAGCTCTTGATCAGTACTTTTCGGCCAAGAATTCCAAAAACATCAACAAGGGGATTTGGCGTTTCTTAGGCCACTTACGTAATTAACGAGTATTTTAGTATTTTGGTATTTTGGTATTTGAGGCCGAAAAATACCAAAATACCAAAATACTCATACCCCCTGACGGAATTGGCGGCACAGTATTTTAGTATTTCTTGCTTACGGATTTGAATAACTCGCCTCCACTGCTTTTTCTTGTAAGAATTTTTTCGTTATTAATAACTCGCCCGCCCGCACGACCCGGCGCGACTACACTCGCTGCCTACCCCACACGATGTTCCGTTGGTCGGCTCCCGGCCAGTCCACCTCGAGTAGCCGCGGCCGCCTTCGGACTATCACAGCGACTGGTCTCTCGTGTCGCTTGCCACGATGTCTATCTTCGCCGCCCGCGCTTTCGCTAAGACGAGCACGACTTTCCTCGCCTCCCGTAGCAAGCGCAGCACCACCGCCATCTCCGCGCGCCTCGTTGTCAACGGGCGGGGACTCGCCCATCCTTCTCACTGTCGTCGGGCAGCGGGAAGGTGTCACTCACGGGGGTGGCAGGCGGTATGCTGACGTTTGTGGAGGAGATGTCGTAGCAGCCGCAGCCAGCCTGGTAGTGATTCGCGCGGCAGGTCCGCGCGCCGGATGCCCGGCAGGTGAGGGTCCGAACCAGCTGTAAAGCACTTATGTACAGTGAGCCAAAATACTAAAATACTCCCTCGGGTGGCGCCGAGGGAGTATTTTGATGAAAATAGCCCCCCCGCGAGGCGAGGGAGTATTTTGAAATACTAAAATACTCGTAAAAATGTAATCGCGTCAGGGTCGCCGCGACACAGTATTTTAGTATTTTGATGAGAAAATACCAAAATACTAAAATACTCGGTAATTGCGTAAGTGGCCTTATGGTCTTATTCAAATCTTTGGCGCCGCAGCGGCAACATTCTGCCCGATCAAATGCTTAAGATCATGTTGGAACGGAAAATCTGGTCTAGGGTTTATGAATGCGTGAGCAAACGATGCGCTTAGTTTGTGCAATGCAGCATATTGTTGTAGTGCATGTACAACAATATGCTGCATTGGGTTTTAAGCACCGCCACATGTGAAATTTCTCTAAAATGTGGGTTTACGTCTTTATAACTAACGATTGTATGGACACCAATATACCAGTTAAATGTGTATTACCCTAAAGCGAAAGTGCCCTCATTTGCTTCGAAAAAATTCCGAATTTTTTTCTGGGGGGCGCCCACCGGCACGGCGGGGTTTCTCGTTTTCACCCCGCCGCAGGCAGGGATTCCTACGGAATATGCAACCCCGCATGTGTGTACAATCACACCCCGAACAACGTCTTGTCACGGAAAAGCTTTTTTACAGGAAAAAAGCTTCAGTGGAAACTACCACCAGCAAGCAAATGACAACGCTTTGCTGTCGTTCCTGGTTGGTTCGTCCGTCTACATTCGACACTCGTGTACTCGACACACGACCGAGGTCCCGTGGTAGCGCCGGCCTTGCGGCCTTGCCGTAGTTTCGCGTGTGGACGGTAATGAGCTGGGACGACGTCCAGGCGGCCCTTGAGGCGTGCGCGGGCCTGGAAGCTTTTCTACCGCAGTTTTCGCCGCCGTCCTCGAGAATCAAGAACGTCACGAATTTGTTGGCAACTACTGAGCAGTCGTCGCAGCCATTGTGTCCAGACGACGAGAAGGGAACGAGCCACTTGTCGGTGACCGCCCATATTTACTGACATCAAGCAGTCAAGTTGTCCGTCAGTCTTGACGAGCTGCTCGTCGATTCGACTTCGCAAGTGTTTGTCTACTTATTTCTCGAGGGTTGTGACACTTGTCAGCCGGCGCGACCAGAAAGGAGCAGCCCGGATCACTTGGAAGTAGACGCGGGAATGCCTGGCGCGGATGATAATGCTAGAGCGGATGTTTGGCCCAACACGGAACAAGACAGGGGATGCATGCCCGAGCACCATGACGGTGTGTCGCCTCTTCGCCTCTCGAACAGTTGCATCACGGGCATATCCTGCGTACGAACCACACACACAAACCTAGTATCCACAACTTTGCTTAAACCGCTGTCCGTGTAGGTGCTGCCGGTAGCCTTGTGGATACCGTTGTACGCCCCGTCATGAAATCCGACCTGATATCCAGCTTGCGTGTCCTTTTGAAGGAAGGTGAGACGGCAGTCCAGAACCCAGACATCGCATGGGGTTGGCTGACATAAGTTTCGCCGAGTCGTTGAGACACGTTTGTGATTGGGACCCGACAGGGCTACCGTCGGCTTGCAATAGTAGGGAATGGGACGCCGTCGTGAGTGTTGGTAAACAACTCGGCATCATCGACTGGGGCGTCGTGTTCGACGAACCACTGGCGCTGAAGCTCCCCGACCCGCTGCCCATGCCACCGCGGGCACCAGCTCTCTCCGCAGAGGTCCGCACGCACTAGCGCATCATGTCAAGCTGTAAAGCTGCGGCTGCCATTGCATTGCGCGTTGAGAGACGTCGCCGTGAGTGACGTATGCTTGGTGATGGCGAATGCAGGAGCTGGGAAAATTAGTGGGACATTTAGCCACACCTACCTGTGGCCTTTTTGCCCTCTGCCATGCATTGCCTATCTTTTGCGCCGCAAAGACGGCTGCACAGCTAACTGAGGTAGCTGATGGGCTGGACGTCGACTTTGTCAATTCTGTGTGGGAGTCCTTTGCGAGCAAGGATCTGACCGGACTAGCGATGGACGCTTACCTCGCAGCCAGTCTCGAAGAGCTACCGAAGGCAAGATGCCATTGCTTCGCTCCTCTACCCTTCCCAAATCCAGAGTCGGACATTCGAACACGAGTACCTACTCGTTGCCGGTGTTTGCTGTGGTTGTGTACAGGAGAGGTTTACGCAACTTTTGAGGGCTAGCCGGCTTCGTGAGACTGGCAGAGCGGGGCAGCTTGTGCTGCAACAGCTCAGCATCGCGTATTATGGAGACAACAAGGTCGCCATCGATGAGTTCTGGTTGCCATAACTAAGCACGGGAAGACACCGCGTCGCTCTTTCTCTGAGCACCCACTTCGAGCCGCATCCCACAGAGTATGAAATACCAATAGTCTTGTCAATGAAACAAGCCGAACGTTTTTGCATTTGTTGTGAGGCAAACTGAAAGAGATGAGTGTGGGACTGAAAAAAAAATACAATCGTGAATGAAAGAACGGTCCTATCCAGTGAGCACACAACCGCGTGGACTTCCGGATATGCCACCACAAAGGAAGTCATTGTTTTGGCGTATGGTGGAGAAGCGGAGAGTTTTGTGAGTGTGTGTGTGTGTGTGCGCGCGCGTGTATGTGTGTGTTGGGGAGGGGGGGATAATTAGGCCTTCGGGGCAGCTTTGGTGTTGCTGAGAATGTTCCTGAAGGTGGCTGCTGTCTGCTTCTCCAGCGGAACTAGAAACTCAGAGCGTGCGAGAATGTGAGAGAGGGGCATGTAGGTGTCGTCCAGGCCAATGTGGCCGTCCTTATTGAGGGTGTGCTCGGGAGAGGAGGCGAGCTGACCGTTGCTGTAGCTGCGCTCGGATGCCGGCAAGAGCAGCGGGGACGCCGAGCCTGACAGAAGCCCCTTCGAGAGTGCAGCTCGTGAGGGCTGCAGCTCATAGTCTAGCCACAGCGGCAGTAGAGGTGAAGTGCCTTTCTTGTGAGAGCCGCCCACAGCCCCTTTCGGCACCGCCCACACATCTGCCCAAAGCACCGTCCCCGACGCCGGTCCCACCAACCTCAGGTTCGAAGACCGCTGATGGAAGCCACATAACCATTCTAGCCTCAGACCCCCTCCACCATACCAACACAAACCAGGACCACTGTCCATGATCTTGTCCGTGATTAATAACGAGTGTCAACATGTCAAGCACATTCATTGAGTGAGATTAGGGAGCACCACCTTTGCAAGCTTGATCAGTTCATCGGAGAAGCCAACCACAACCCATGCATCCTCAGCGTTGAGCGCCCGCACGTGCTCCTTACTGCTGAACACCCGCACCTGCCAGCCGTGCCCTCGCCGCATCAGCAGATTCATACAACCTACCCTCCCCCGCACAAAGAGAACATGTGGGGTGTGCACAGCGAGAGCTCGGTGTCTTCAGTGTGCATACCTGACCCAGCATGCGCAATACCGCAGCCCTGAGGCCCTCCTCAGAGACGCCCGCAGCTTTCATGTTGGCGAGACTAGAGTTGAACCCCAGGCTAGCCTTCATGGGATACGCTGCCTACCAGAAGATAGCGTGCATACAAAGACAAAAGCACGTCATACGAAGGTGGCCTATGAATACATGTTGTTGTGGTTCAGATGCGCGTGTGTGGGTGGGTGAGTGTGTGTGTAAGTATCTGTGAGAGTGAGTTATGTCTGTGTGTCTGTGTCAGTGTGTGTGCAGGTGTGTGTGTGTGTGTGTGTGTGTGTGTGTGTATGACATATGAGTGTATATGTGAGCGAGTCAGCGTGTGTGTGGGTGCGTGCGTGCGTGTGGGAGGGAGGTGGTACCTTGATGGCGGCACCCAACAGATCACGGGGTGACTCTACAAAGCCAACTCGCCCCTTCAGCTGCGGCTGTAGTAGATCAGGCCAGTCCCGGATAGGGTGAGCCCCCGCCTTCTCCAGTTTGTCCTGCCTAAATGCCACCATCATGCATCCCCATCGGTAGGGCGCACCCCAAACTTTCCCACCCTGCAAGCACCAAACCAACAAACGGCGGGCGCTCTATAGACGGATAGCGCTGGAATGGACCAGTGGTGACGTTACGCGCATCAATAAAGTGCAATGGAAACAGGCAAATACCTTCTTTGAATCTGCCGGAAAGCCACCGTCGTCTCGTGTGACTAGTTTCTGCCAGCGGGGGTGCAGTCGGTTCCACCACCGGAAGCGCTTCACGTCGTCGATGGGCTGCACAAGGTCGTGGCGAATGGCGTAGGAGAGCCAAGTGTCGCCGAGAGCGACGGTATCCGCGGTCGCCACCTTCCCCTCCTTCTCGTTCATGAGCTCTTTCCAGATCGCACCCAAGTTGGGGTAGCTCTGCAAAGTTGCTCGCGCTGTGGGTCCCATCGCCCGGCCGAAGTCCATTATGTCCTGAGTCGGCAGGCTGCTCCGTAACCCCACCACGTTCAGGGACACCGTGAACTCGTGCCCCTCCACCGTGACTCCCTCTGGTCCGTACCCTTCCACTAGCTTGACAGCCTCCGCGGAACCACCGGGTCCAAGTACGGTGGCTGCTCCACCAAGCAGCGCTGCTCGTCTGTCCACCGCCGGTACCTCTCGCTCCTCCTTCACGGCACTCACACGGCACTGCCTCCTCCGCGGCTCTTTTGCCTTGCACCTTCGCGCCAGACCTGTCGCCCTTCTACCACTGCTTCCCAAGCTCCAGCTTTCGGTGGCCTAGTTGAACGGGTTGCACCAATAAATCAGTGGAGGCACCGAAACGGAAACAAAATAAGACTAGGATAGAAAGGCGATATGGTCTGAAGTGAGTCATCAGCGAGTAGAGGGGAATATCACAGCAGGTTTATGCATCGCCGTCGGTAATTAACTGGGCGGTAGATGGCTGCGCACCCGCCGAGACCCAGTTTGGGGGATCCGTGTCAATCGCAAGGATATCATCGCAGGGACGACAGGCAGCGTAGCGTCTCGTCGCTCGTGGACACACAATCCTTTGCTACGGGGTTATCGAATAACAGCTTCGGATGCGACGGACCACGCTTGTTTGGTGTCATTTCAATACCGCGGGTACTGGTAAGGTATAGAGGGGATCCACAAAATGAAAAATAGTACTTAACGTCTTAACCGCTAAAAAGAGCAAAAACCAGAGCTGGCGCGTAAGGCCTCCGCCACTACCCAAACGAGCGCTGCGGTGTACAACTACGGAATGTACTTAAACGCGGCAAAACCACCCACATGCAGTCCCATCCTGCCAAAACGAAAGCTGCAAGTGTCCAAAACACGCAACTGTTCCGCCACAAACCCACGTCACCTAAAAATTTAATGTCGTGGGATTCTTGCCCGCCCTTGGGTCATTGTGTCGAGCGGCGAATATTCGCGAATCGGCTCGAGGAAAGGTTGTGGGGGTGAATGCGTGCGTGTGGGTGCACGAGCTCGCGTACGCATACGCAAGCGACTTCGTGGAATATGCCGACTACAACCAGCTCGCCACAGCAGTGCTCCAGCGAGCTCAGTATGTAGTCGCTGTAGCCCTGAATCTGGTGCTAGTTTTTGCGACGGGCGCTTCCCGGCCGAGAATCCGACATACAAGCAGCGACAGCAGCGGAGGATGGCGAGTGCCAGCATGCTGTGCGACGGCGGCAAGCATTACCACGTAGCTGCGCCCGTAGCACAAAAACTGGGTTTGCCTACTAATACCGAGTGCATGAAGGCGTTGCGTCTCGTGGGAGTTCCATACGTGGTTGCTCCCTACGACGCGGGCTCTCAACTCGCGTACATTGCCAAGAGCGGGACCATATGGGTAGTGTGGAAAGTAGACCGCGACTTCATATTTCCTGTCGTGCCAGTGGAAAATATCATGCAAAACAAGGCGGTGCTTTTCAGTAAACTACTTAAAGATCATGTCGTCTTAGTCATGGTCCCAAACACCTGAGGATGCCACCCCGTTTCTCCTAGCATCATCAATGTTTGGGAAAGACGTTTTGCTTGCTTATGCACTGCCTGCAAGTTGTGATTACCGCACAAAGGTGGCATGATAGGTGGGCTCTTGAAAGGCGGTAAAGGCTATCTACACCGCAGCTGTGTGTGTGTGTGTGTGTGTGTGTGTGTGTGTGTGTGTGTGTGTGTGTGTGTGTGTGTGTGTGTGTGTGTGTGTGTGTGTGTGTGTGTGTGTGAGTGTGTGTGTGTTTGCGTGTGTGTGTGTGTGTGTGAGTGTGTGTGTGTGTTTGCGTGTGTGTGTTCGTGTGTGTCTGTGTGTGTGCGTGTACGAGTGCGTGTGTGTGTGTGTGTGTGTGTGCGTGTGTGTGTATGTGTGTGTGCATGTGTGTGTGTATGTGTGTGTGTATGTGCGTGTGTGTGTGTGTGTGTGTGTGTGTGTGTGTGCGCGCGCGCGTGTGTGTGTGTTTGTGGGTGTGTGTGTGTGTGATCTTAGCGATAAATTATCACTGGGCTATTCTAGAGCAACTAGCAGAAGAGTGTCAGTCTGACAGGGTAGAGCAACAACTTCTTATTTGTGGCAGCTTTTCTTTATCTACAAGTTCCATTTGTGTAGTTTGACGACAAAACGCACAAGTGGGATGAACAGAAATGACATATGTGACAGTATCAGCCCGCCAAGCAGGCAGTGCCTCCCTTCGTTTCATCGCATGTGAAATAACAGCGCCGTTGACCTTCCTTTGCGGAGACACCACTGGACAGTTTTACTTGTGCCCAAATAAACTAGAGTATGAAAACAACATATCGAGAGAGTTGCCCCACCTAATCGCTTTACCTACACTCTTCCCATAAAGTCCGTTACTAGCGGCACGTATTCAATTACCCGCCACGCACTGCCGCGATGGCCATGCAACTCGATTGGGGGGTAGAATAATGATTTTCGAGCAGCACACCACGGCGCGTTGTTCACTGACGTGAGCACCTTTACCGGCACGCCCCGATTATTGTGAACACCCACGTTGGATTCTCGGCCCATATTTTGCGGGCCGAAATTCGTGCATGTGCAGGTTATGCACGCCTCTATGCGTGGCTCGGCACACGTAGTGCCGCGACAAGCCGGGAGACTACTCGACACTGGGTTCTCAGCATGTTTGCACAATTGCACTAATATCCGCCGACTGTGTTGCGCCCGGCCGTCTACAAAGCGGCGACACCGAGAATGGCATGTCGTGTGCACTGGTTTTTCTTGCCACGTGCCCGGAAATACCACCAAGGAGCACGGGCTGGGGGCCTATTAGGCTTGAGGGGCAATTGACTTGGAGTGTAAGCACCCTGGCGCGCGGATCGTTGGCCTTAGAAACTTGCGCATCGCCGGGCGTGAAAAATGGAGGGGAGCTTTCAAAGTACCCTAGCACGGGCCTTCATCTGGCCGGCGGCAAAGGGCACGGCACCATGCCATCATGGGGCATGAAATGGGCAACGCCGTGAATATAAGAAATACAGAGCGCTGATTGTTGAGCGTATTAGCGGAGCGGGTATGCGGGTACCACCTGTCTAGGGGTTGCTAGCCCTGCGCGAATGTGGCAGATTTTGAAACCCTAAAAGCTTTATTTGGCTGTACGAGGGCTTGGATGACATCGGACGGCGGATTTGACGCGAAAACCGGCCGGTAGGCATAATTAAGTTGAAACCTTATATTTACTTGGGGGAAGGGCTTCCACTTGCAACTTAGTTTGCTCGAATCGGACATTGTACGGCGAAGTTAGGCTTTTTTAAGCCTCCCAAGCTGTGGTTTTCCGGCCCCGAGCCCACCCACGTCAAGCATATTAACGGCACATGCCATCACACCCACGTGCTCCCATGTTTGCGGACAACATGCTGGGATCATAAAAACCGCATGTTGTGTCGCCCATTTCGGGATTTTTTACGAGCCAAAGCGTGGCAAATCCGAATTCCGGGGCGCCCGAATCAGGGTATACAGCGAAATCGGGGTTGGGCCGCAAACCCTAATACGTCATATCGTAGCCGTGACGGGCCCCATTTGTGCCCCGCTTCCCCCTTAGCCTTACCGTTAACACAAGTTTCGGCCCGCCTTTTCAACGAGCTAAAGTACAGTTAAACCCTAGAAACCCTACATGGTAAACACCCGCCCTACGTGAAAGGCCCTATTTCACTAGTAACGGACTTTATGGGAAGAGTGTACTGCAGCTTTTGCTTCGGCCCCACACCCCCAGCTTGCATTCAATATGTTGCTGCACGACTCCGCGACTTGTCAACAACATGCACGTCTTGCTGGTTGGGACCCCGCATACTGTAGATATCTGTGGCTTACCTTGTGTTGCACCTGATTCCAAATACGCTTAACGATACAACCGAACCCGTTTCATAAGTTCTATGTTATCTCTCGGTCGGCTACGACCTCGTCGCACTTACACCACGTAAGACAATGTAGCTTTAAGAACCTTAGCAAGCTTTGATGAACATTGTATGGGTTCGACGAAGGTCGTCGAGTGTTGGTTGATTGTTTCTACTCGAGCATATGGTTGTGTGTGCGAGGTAGTAATAGAGATGTTGTTCCACTACCTAGCGGCAGGCACTACCCGCCGTTCTAGAGCTCTGAACTTGGCAAGCGGCTTCCATACCTCTCGCCCGCTATAGGTACCGAAAACACGAGCACCTCACTTCGTTAAGCCCGTAGCTGCGCAACTGGAAGAGCATAGCATCGACGTGGAGTACCCGCCAATGCACACATCCTGCCGCCACCGATTAGTCGCCGAATAAAAAAATGTGGGCTAATTTTCGCCGAAAACAGAGTAGCGTAGAACTAGCCTGTCGAAACGCAACCTTCAACAAGGGCTATTTCAAACGGATGAGGGAGCTCGACAACTTCAAGTGAAGCTGATACCACTTGCATGTGGTGGTGGTGGCGACATTCCCACCCAAAATGGCGCTGCACGGGCCCACACGATACTCGCGCGGTTCGGAGGATGCTTGCCTCAGTCCGACCAATCCCTATGTTGTGCCTATTCTGACGGATTTTGGGTGAGTTTCGTGGTTTATATGGCTCGAGATGTAGGCGCAAAGTAGCTTGCCTCACAACGAACTGACACCGACAGGGCACTTGCAGAGCAGGAAACCGAAATTGCTACGCGCCAGCTCGGTTTTGAGGCCGCTCCGAAAGTACTAAAATAAAGTACATGTTTATTTTGTGGATCCCCTGTTGTCGCTTCCGGTACCGTAGTGGCGTAGTTGACGCGCTACTTACGCTGATATGAAGCTGCTGGAGATAGCAGCGGCTTGATGCGGACCTCCGCACTTCCGCTTTGCTTGGCACGCCTTCGGTTCAGTCGGTCCATGACTACTACCCCTTCGCCATGGAGGATGGGGGCCGGTTGGCGCCGATGGCGGCTGAGTTGGTCGATCGCTTGGCTATTTTGGTGGCTGTTCGTCGCTTCCCTGGCATGGGGGCCGCTGACTCTCGTTCCTTGCGCTCTGACAGTTATGTCCGTATGCAGCATTTTGTTCGTCGATCTACTTCTCTTCCGTTCCGGCGTTTTTTGGGGGATGTGCGACGAGAATTCATGCAACGTCTTTCTGCTGCTCTTCATGGCACTCTGGGTTCTTATCTCCGCGACGCTTTTCAGGAGGGCAGTGCTGGTGCTGTGGCATGCCTTCCTGCTCCTCGGGCTTAGGTTTACCCTCCTTTTTTTTTTTTTTTCTTGCTTGGTGGCCTCCACTGCTTTTTCTTGTAAGAAATTTTATGGCAGTGCGCAATACATAGATATTGTAACGAGCGCGCCATCGCGCGCGCACGGCTCCCTTCCATGTTCACGAAGACCAAACGAAGCAAATGTGACAAGAGGGTCACGGAATCCAAAGCACGGCAAAAGGAAAGCACTACATTGTGCACAAACGAAGCAAATGTGAATTTTCTTACAATAAAAAGCAGCATAAGCCACCAAGCAAAAAGAAGAAAAGAGGAAAAAACAAAAAACCTAAGCCCGAGGAACAGGAAGGCATGCCACAGCGTCAGCACTGCCCTCCTGAAAAGCGTCGCGGAGATAGGAACTCAGAGTGCCATGAAGAGCAGCAAAAAGACATTGCATGAATTCACGCTGCACATCCCCCCAAAAACGCCGAAAAGGAACATAAGTAGTTCGACGAACGAAATGTTGCATACGGACATTTACCCTAGGGCACTTTTTGCCAAAGATTTCAGCTTGCTTACAATTTGGCCAAAAGACACCCACAGGCAGGACCTGGGGGTCGATTAGCGTCGGCCAGTAATTCCCCTACTGCAATAGGTTGGCGTTGGTGGTCGCGAAAGAACTTGTTAACCGCCGAGAAGTAGGGCTGCAGCGAGGCAGCGGCGACCGTGCCGAGTAGGGCTAACCACGCCGTGTAGCGCACCATTGTGGCCGGGGTGGCCTGTAGGGGGGCGATATTTTCCTGTGTGCAGAAAATTAAAAATTGCCGCAGCGCGCTGTCGTAGCTCGCGTACGTAGAGGGCGCTAGTGAGTTGCTGAGTAGAGCGACCGCCGTAACCCCTAGCTTGTCGGATCCTAGGAGGTCTTGGAAAGTTTCAGCTAGATCGGCGGACCAGGGCGCCGGTGCTGTTCCGAGGCGCAGACAGTAGCGCGGCGGTCATGTACGCATAGGCGTCGCGCGCTATACAGGAGCATTTAATCGGTCCGGGCGGAGTGCGCGGCCAATCGCTCCGCGTCGGGTGTAGAGCCACGAAGGAGTTAGAGACGAAAGGCCACGATGCTCCACGCGGGAGGTCCGACCCCCTCGGGCTTGCCGCGCCTGCCGGGAAAGAATAGATCGCGGGTAGCCGGGAAGTGGAGAGTTGCGGTGGCCAACCGGGCGAACGCGTGGTACCATTGTTTGTTCGGCCAGAAGGGCGCGATAACTGTAGCCGCGGCTTGAGCTTGAGCGAGCTTTGCGGCTAGGGCCGGGAGGGCGGACCAGGGGGGGGTTGCAATAGTTGTTCTCGCGTCGCCAAGCGTCGTCGGAGAGGTGCATGCTTTCGATGTCTTCGCACAGGGGGTCCCGCCAGCGGGCGTTGAAGCGGGGTAGTTGTGTGTTGAGCATAGATGCGAAACGGTCGACCGTGTGTGGGCCCCACCGGCGCTGAAGGTGGTCGAAAATCCGGGGGTTGAGCTGCCAATCCTCGTAGTTCATCTCGCGGCTTAGTGTGTCGGACCAGATGTTGGCCGCGGAGCGGATGTAGCGCGGCCGAATGTTGATGTCGTTGCTGTCGAGGAGGAACCATAGGCGCCGGAGCTCGGTCATCATGACGGGCGATCGTGAGGTTAGCTTGGTGAGGGCGGCGACCACCGCCGTGTTGTCCTCGTGTAGGAGGACTTGCCGGCCTCGGAGCTGTGGTAGGAACGATTCTACCGCGTGTCGCACCGCTCGGAGTTCCTTCCACGTAATGTGTTGACGGCGGTCGGTAGCGGTCCAAAAACCGCGGGCTTGGTAGTTGGAGTCCTCGTTGAGAACGGCACCCCAACCGTAGTCGCTTGAGTCGGCGTGGAGGTAGGCGGTCTCGATTGGCTTGTAAATCGACCGGCCGTTGTGTTGTGTGGGTACCGTGCGCCACCACTCGAGGTCGCGGCGTAGCTGGTGGGTGAGGCGGACGCGTCCCCCCCACCCAACCCGTGTGGCTAACACGTTGTGGAGCTCGCGCAAAAAGAAACGTGCGGGGGCGATGGCGAGGTAGAGGAACTAGGCCTTCCCTGCGAAGGCCGCTATCGCGAAGGCCTTCCCTGTCGTGTGGGCAGCCATCGGGCGTTTGACGCCGCTCGCCCGAGCAGCGATGAGGCTTGCTGAGCGAGCTGTTGAAGTTTCGCGGGAGGGGCGCGAAACATTCCGAGATGGAGGTCTACCGTTACGCCCAAATGTGGGTACAAAAAGCAAACCAATGTCAGAGTTGGAGGGGAAGACGAAGGTCCTCCGCTACCTCCATGGCACCATCGACATGCGCCTGACGTTGGGGGGGGGGCCTGGACCACAGCCTCCAACTCACAGGCTTTGCCGACGCTGATTGGGCCAACGACATCAGCACCCGCAAGTCTCGCTCCGGCTATCTCTTCACCCTCGGACGCGGGCCAGTCAGATACAAGTCCAAACAACAGACTTTTGTGGCTCAATCCACGTGTGAAGCCGAGTACTACTCTGCGGCTGACGCCACCAAGGAGGGACTCCACCTCCGACAACTCCTGGGGGAAATCTTCAACTCCCCCATCACCGAAACCACCACCATCTGGGAGGACAACCAAAGCGCCATTGCATACTCCCAGAATGCATTGGTCAGCGAGAAGACTAAGCACATCGGTCTGAAGTGGCACTTCCTCAAAGACCACGTGGAGCAGGGAACCATCAAGTTGAGGTACCTCCCCACTCACCAGATGGTGGCTGACATGCTCACCAAACCCCTCCCATGACATGCACTGGCAAGACACCGAAGTGCGATCCTTGGAGGACAAGACCCAATGCAACGCTTCATCCCGTAGCTACCTTCAGGGGGAGTGTTATAAGTAATACCGTATACGTATTAGTTGCAGATAGCTAATGTAAGCTACTCTAGATATGATTAGTACATGTCTAGATCGGACATACCGATAAACTGTTTGACTCGGTACAGAGTTGTCGCTAGGCTACATCTCTCACACTTCTGTTGTCCCGACACCACGCATGTAGGCTGGTTGTCGCCGTAACTGTTCCGTTTGCGGGACTGTGACTGTAACTACGTTTGCGTAAGTTATCTTCCACACTAACTGTGTTTGCATGGTTCAATAGTCTCCTACATGTGTAGGTGTCCAAACGCCCTTTGTGGGGTTGCGTTGTAGGCCGAGGCTGTCGAGCAGGTCTTGGACGCGCTGTCGGAGTAGTAGGGCGTCCTCGTAAGAGTCGGACAAGAAGAGGAAGTCGTCCATGTAGGGGAAAAGTCGGGTCCCACGCCATCGCGCGTTTCGAAGGAAGCGCTTGGTAGGTCGGCGAGAGTGGAGAGGCATAGCCGCCGACACGGGAGGGGGGGGTGACGGAGGTGGTTTGTGAACACATGTGTGAGCTTACAAAAGTAGTAAGCCGAGCACGACCAGCCCATTGGAACGCATGCGAGGCGCCATAGCGTGCCGCGGTAGTTGACCGTGAAGAAGTCGCGGTCTTCCTCCCGGATGCCAAGGGTGTAGTACCCGTCGGCGAGGTCGAGGGAGACGAAGTAGTCGCCCGGACGCGAGAGGTGACGTAGGTGCTTGAGCGTCTGACACGTCATGTTGAAGGTCGAGCAATAACGGTTGAGTTCTCGAAGGTCGATAATCAAACGCCATTGGTTGCATCCGGGTTTTGGGACCAAAAACATCCGGGAGACGTAGCGAGGGTTGTCCGCTCGTTCCCACGCACCGCAAGCCTCGAAGCGTGGGAGTTCCGAGCTTAGAAACTCGAGGTGGGCCGGTGTCGCGTCTAGCATAGAGATGCCGTGGTTGAAGGGCTTGGGGCATAAGCCGTGCTTGAACTTCACCCGGACTCCATGGCGGATCCAACTTAGGACTTGGCCGCTCGCGCCGATGCGCTCCCACTCCCGCCATCTTCGACGCACGCGGTGGCGCATGAAGGACGATGTCGGGGAGCAGGAATCGGCGCGGCGGGCCACACCGTCATTTCTTGGCCGAGGGTTTAGCCGGGTCGGTCGGCTTGAGCGGAGGGGTAGCGCGGGCTGCGGCCGCCGCTGCTGCGGAGGCTTTGCGTTTGTCGGCGGCGGCCTTGCGGGCTCGTGCGTCGGGGCCGGTAGGCTTGTCCGGCGTGACTTTAGCGAAAGCGGCTCCGGCGGCTGCCTTGATGGCGGCGTGTAGGCTGACTTCCAGCGTGCGGTCGATGAAGGCTTGGCGGAGCGCATCCAATGGGCCGGAGACCGCGGTAGGGCGCGGTCGGCAAGAGCGCTTGTGGGCCAATTCGGCAAAGACGCGGTCCGCATCCATGCTCGTTTGTCCGACCTTGGTGAGGCGGAGGAAGCCCAGTCGAGTACGGGCGGCCTCCTCCGTCGCTGTGTGGGTGCGATGACCGCTCGGATGAGGGCAATCGCTGCCGCCTGCTCTGTCGGTAGAGGTGGGCCGTGCGACAGCGTGTCCAAAGCCTCGCCAATTGCCGCGTTGGCGCAACTGTCGAAGAAGGCATAGCACCCGATGTGTAGGTACTCGTCGTATGCCGCTTGGGTGCGTTTGTCGCTTAGAGCTCGGGCGGTATCGTCCGTGAGAGTCCACAGGCGGAGCTCCTCGACGTCGCGAGGGGGAAGTTCGAGGCCGGCCGGGATGACCTCGCCGTAGTAGGCGAAGTCGACGAAATCGGACGCGGGGGGGTCGGGTTCGTCGTCAAGCAAGTCGATAGGTGGCTCAGGGGCCTCCTTACCACCCTCCGTCGCTGGGGTCACGTCGGCGAGAATGGACTGCTGTCGATCAGTAGCAGCAGGTGTAGCTGTCGTCTGCTGGAGCTTGGCGAGTAAGGCAGCGTTAGCCGCCAAAAATTGCTCAGTGATCCATTGTTCCGATGCTAAAACTGCCGTACGAATTTGTTCGGCTGTGCGTTGTTCGATGGAGGTAGCGTGAGGGTCGGCCGCTGCGGGGGACGAAGACTGCTCAGGCTGCATGGTGAGGAACTGCGTAGCTAAACGAGGGGAAGTATCGCGTGACGCTCGAGTGCGCATGGGACGAATGGTAAAACTGACACCATGCTCAACTACGAGAGTCGAGACTGCATTCGCGCGAAGCCTAGATTGGCTGAGCGCGAAAGCAGAGACTGCCTAGGCTCGTGGATAGCTACGGCTTATAAGGCTCGGGCTAGCTAGAGCTGACCGTTGGGGAAGTCGTTGGTCGTTGGTTGCGTCTAACTGCAAGGCGAGGCGGTTGCCCTGCAGGTGCGACGCGCCGCGTTTTAACGGTGACAGTAACCGCTAGTGTTACTGCCCCGTACACATGGAAATTGGATATGCAAACCTCTAGATTCAAATCAATATGACCATACAGAAATAAATCTTACAAGAAAAAGCGGTGGAGGCCACCAAGCAAGAAGAAGAAAAGAGAAAAAAACCTAAGCACGAAGAACATGACGGCATGCCACAGCGTGAGCACTACCCTCATGAAAAGCGTCGCGGAGATAGGAACCCACAATGCCATGAAGAGCAGCAGGAACGCGTTGCATGAAATCACGTCGCACATCCCCCAAAAAACGCCGAAACAGAACATACGTAGATCGACGAACGAAATGTTACATACGAACATAAATGTCATCGCGCAAGGATTGAGAGTCAGCAGCGCCCATGTCAAGGAAGCGACGAACAACCACCAAAATAGCCAAGCGATCAACCAACTCCGCCGACATCGGCGCCAACCGGCCCCCATCCTCCATGGGGAAGGGATAGTAGTCATGGATCGACTGAACCGAAGGCGTGCCAAGCAAAGCAGAAGTGCGGAGGTCCGCATCAAGTTTGCCATGCTGAGCTCCAAATGCAAGGCTACCTGGGAGTGGGAGATGAGCACCTATATGAGGAATATTGGTGTTCGTGCGAGCACTTGTAACCGTCACATCAACAACAGAATAACGGTGCGGAGCCATGAAGTCTAACCAAATCACGTCCCCATTCCCCAAGGCGATCTCGAGAAACTCTCGACCGAATACGGCGGACCTCCAACCGCAAGTACCGCCCTTTAGTAGCCCCCGCTTCAAGCATGAACTCTTCAAGCACGTGGACAATCCGGTCGTGGAGTTGAATGATATTCCAAGAGCACGGGCACCGGCGGATATGGTCCATGAGCTTAGCACATATTGAGCGCTAACCCGACATAGAGGTGCCCGATACCGTCGACGAAGATCCATACCCGCGAGTCTCTGAAGGGGCCCCATTGCACCGAGGGCACTTTCGAACATGAGAGGTGCGCTCCGCAGTCAAGCCAAGCACCCGGTGGGCTGCCATCGTATAGCAATCGGATGGCACCTTGAAACATGACTCATGCGAAGCGAAAAAGAGAGCTAAAGCCCCGCGACCCGTACCCGAAATCACCCTCATATAGTCCGGTGGGGAAGGTCTGCAAAACGCCAAGAGGTCAAGGTAGGCCCGGGCACGAAGAATGCGCGAAATGCCCCGTTGGATGTGGCCCCCGGAATCTCCCCAGCGAGTGAGAGCATCGGGAGTCGGAAGTTGTAGGCAAGTCAATCGGGTAGCGGGCGCCACCACATCGTTGACCGGAGATACCACCAACTCGACATCGGGCCCAGCATAATCGGAAAGGTCTTGGTTTAGTGTGTTAGTCAACACCACGAGATCCGATTCCGAAAATCCGCCCGCATTAGAGATCACGAATTGCGCAATTGAACCGCCCACGGTAAAGCAGAAGTGGCAACATTCAGTGGTTCTTGTCGGATGAGACCGTACACAGGACCTAGCGACTCGGACTCGTAATCAATAATCAGGTTGGCGAGGGTCGTAGTGAATGAAGCATAGTGAGGAGGTTTGGCGTCGAGCTCGAGGGACGGTACATTAAGCCCCCCAAACTCCGCAGGGAGGGAAAGTTGGCGCTTAGCACAATTCAGTTGATCGAGTGTTTACCTGAGAAACGCCCAAGATGTGGTAAACAGCTTTACGAACGGCCCTTTATGCAATAGCAAGGTAAAGTCGGCAGACATCTGGGGGAGGGTGCTGAGCAAGAACCCATAGCGGCGCACCACACACGTGATCATCAAGCGAAAAGCGGCGTGTGTCCCTCCGAAGTCCGACATAGCAAAGCAAACGATCTTGTCCAAGAGGAGTTGATGAGCCTCCACGGTGTCTTGCAGCCAAGAATGAACATAGTTCTCATTATGAGATGTTGGAGGGCCATCTGCCATTGAGAAGTCCATCGCCAAAGGGGCTCCAAGGTTACTAGTACCCGTAACAACCATCGCCCGTATCACCCCAACAAGTTCATGGGCCGTATCCGGAGGTACGAGGCACGAAGATTTGATTGATTGAACATTCGAGTAGACTTTTCCTAACTCCTCCGTAGCCATTGTAATCACAGTCGGGACTAAAGGCGTTTCGATCAAACACTTTCCATCGTTAGAAAAGGCTTGGATCACCGCTGAATCTTTGCACCGTTCCCCATTATTCCGGAGGGGGGTGCTGATCACCAAGTTGAACAAAAGCGGGCCAAGAGGATCTCCTTGTCGGACACCCGTACGAGACATAACCATGCCGTGCAGGAGCGAAGCATCGTTGGGGTCGAATTAATACACCGTGGAGTCCCGTGAATATATCATCTCAACCAACGGGATCATGAGATGCAAGTCATGGTTCTTGTACAACTCCGCAAGGAAACTCCGGCGGGAACATGGAGTGGATCCGGCTAATAAAAGCAGGGTTCGAACCCACGAATCTAAGATCCGATACCATGCATGTACTACTCGTATACAATTCGTGGTAGTTTCGGGGTTTTAAATTAGGGCATGCCTGCTCGGAAGGATCCGGATCCACTCCCTCGGCGGGAAATGGTATTGAAAGCGTTCTCAAGGTCCAAGCTTAGTACGCTGCAATAAAGGATAGCTTGCATGCCAATACGAGCGGTATGAATGGCTCGGTCGATACCAATTTTAGTGAAAACCGATCTTTGTACATGACCCCGGTGGTCGGCCGCAACAACCGCTATCCGCGCTATGGCGTGACAATGAGCTATCCGCGACATAAAGCTGCCGGCAGCAAGCGGCCGAACTTTGTGAGCCTCACCCCGAAGGCGAGTGGCGTTACGGTCGACCCATATTTGCTAGTGAAGAACCCACCAAGAGCCGTTTGGTC
Source organism: Tetraselmis chui (assembly GCA_026401115.1). Taxonomy (NCBI): domain Eukaryota; kingdom Viridiplantae; phylum Chlorophyta; class Chlorodendrophyceae; order Chlorodendrales; family Chlorodendraceae; genus Tetraselmis; species Tetraselmis chui. The sequence goes on from JAPMLY010000123.1 coordinate 287,467, forward strand.
GCATTCGCTAGAAAGTCAGCCTCAGCCTCGGGATTTTTTCCCGCCGAGTAGCGGTTTAACCACCTACGCCATGCCGGAACATTCAAGTCGCGGACATGTTCCCATCGCCGGCCATCCAAGTAAGGGGCTGACAAGCGAGGTGCTTTTCTCAAGACAAGGAGCATAGACTCCTCCCATATTTTGAGGCTGTCACGGTCATCTAGATACGTGAGGGGTGGGCGCGCCGGGGGGGGCAAGGGGTCGGGGAGATCACAGTCTGGGTGGGGAGTACCATGCGGAGGATGTAACCGCTGAAGAGCAGCCAAAGCCGCGTCCGCGTCCTCCACCATTCCGACGTCGGCTCCGTCCAAGGCCATACGGGCCCGTCGCTGCTTGCTAGCTTCCACTAGCTCACGGGCCCGACGGAAGGCAGCACGGCGTCGGGGGTCACCTTCAGAGAGGTGAGTCGGTGGGTGGTGCTGCTTCCGTTGAGTGGGCTGGGCCCGGCGACGACGAGAGCCCCCCCCACCCCGGCCCCGACCGCCGGGGAGTCTAGGCACAAAAGCCCCCGGGCACGCACGGGCAAGCGCACCAATATCTCGAATATCGTGTAGAAGGATGTCAATGCCCGTGAGTCCGTCCTCTCCATACGTAAAAAAATAAAGACGGACTCGACGTTGGACAAGGGAGCGGATGCGAGCACCGGCCGCCGCCGGGAACGGTCGGAGGCGGAGGCCGGCAAAGAGGTGAATTGCCAAAAAAGCTCCAGTGGCACGAGAGTCCGTTGAGGGAAAGTAGGTCGCATATTCGAGGGTGTCTTGTATGGCAGAACTGAGGTCATCTCTCGCTGTCGCACAAATCCCCCGGGCCTCAGTGAGAGCTATGAGTTGCATTAGGCAAGCGGCATGGTAGTTGTCGGAGCACCATGAGACAAGAGCAGTAGCGCGAGGGGGGTCGGAGAGCAGCCTCTCAGCGGAGTGCAACAGCACATGAGGACATAAAATCTTGTCCATGAGATAACGGGGGTCCATCATATGGAGGGAGGGAGGGAGGGAGGGGGGTAAGCGTTGGCTAGGCTCGGGTTGGGGAAGGGAGTACAACCAAGGGGGGGAGTCCACCAGAGGCAGGGGGGAGGGGTGACCGCTATTCATAGGGGGCATGGTCGAGGGTGCGGCGGGCGCGAGCAGCCAACATAGTCATTAGCCGACATTGGAGAAACGGGAGCGGCCACCCATTGTAGGCATGGAGCGGTAAGAGAGCGAGCTTGAGGGGCAGATAAAAGGTGAGCGCCCGAGGCACAAAGGGAAAACAAGGCCGGAGAGGAGGTCGCGAGGTGGCGAGCTTAGCGACGGTGTGCAAAAGTGGAGGGGCCATTGCCAACTATGAACATGTTAGTGTGTCTTGCGAAATTAGAGTGCCATTTACGGCTAGCAAACCGTATGCCACACGGGGCGCAACTGTAACATTCCCCCCGCGACGGGGACAAAACACCCGATGCGCTTAGGCCCGGCTCCGACCCGGAAGCTCCGGCCCGAGCGCGAGTAGCAGCAGCCGCAACTCGCCGCCTACAAGCAGCACCATATGGCCGCCAACCATTTGCAACCTTCCGCCTGGCAGCAAAACACTCTGCCCACTTGCACCAGCAGCTGCAAAACCGACACCACCGTCAATCCTTTGCCCACGAGCCGTGGCAGCAACGGCCAATCGCCGACTAGCAATTGTAGAAGCACCACTAGCAGCGCCATCACAGCTACAGCTCACAGTCCAAGAGCCCATGAAGCAGCGACCGGGCGATGGCCAGCACAAACATCTGCATAAGCACCACAAGCGGCCCTACCACTAGCCACATGTCTTTTCCCACCAGCACCAACACTAGTAGCTCAGCGCGAGCCAGCCCCGGCAGCCGCAGGTCCCATTGCAACAGTAGTAGCAACATTAGTAGCATCATTAGCTGCAGCACCCCTCGCCGCAACCCTCTGCACATGAACGTTGGTATCATCGGCCAAGCGCCAACCACCACCAACATGTGCTAAGGCGTCTCCGGCAGCAACACGACCATCTCTTTGCCCATCAGGACCACCAACAAGAGTTGGCCACGAACCATCACCGGCGGCTACTACAACACCGACAACACCACCAACATGGGCAGCAACCGGTCGCCAACCGGCACTAGAACCCACCCCCGCAAAAACACAACATGTAGTAGTAGCACCAGTTGCAGCCATGTGCCTACGAATATTAGTAACCGGCCGCCAGCCAGCATCATCACATGCAGCAGTTGTGCCACCAGCAACATAAGCAACATCATCAACAACACCAATAGTAGCAAGGCGAAGCCCACAAGCATCAACATCAATAACAACAACATGGTGCCATCTAGCAGTAGTGGCTCCACATGTAGCAACACCACCGCCATAAGCGCCACTAGGTCCAACCCTCTGCCCACAAGGATGATTAACAGCACCGATAGCACCACCACCAGTTGAAGCCCTATGGTTACGAATGCCGGTAACCGGCCGCCAACCAGCACCCGCACATGCATCCGTAGTACCAGCAACAACACCGCCATGAACAGCGGCAGCACCACCACCACCAGCATGGCGAAGTCCACCATCATCATTAAAAGCAGCAACAACCAGGTGCCATCTAGCAGCCGTAACTCCCCTTGTAGCATCAGCCGCAGCAATACCCACAACATGAGCTCGAAGCCCACCATCATTAGTAACAACTCCAATAGCCGCACCACCAGTTGCAACCCTCTCCCTACGAATACCAACAGCCGCCCGCCAACCATCATCAACATGTTGCATTAGTAACAACAACACCATCAATATCAACAGTAGCATCACCACCAATATAAACATGACGAAGCCCACCAGCGATAGCAACAGTGGTAGCAGCACGGTGCCATCGAGCAGCAGTACCTCCACTTGTAGCAACACAACCATTAGTAGCACGAGGTGCATCAGCTTGCCGAGAACTGGCACCGGCGGTTGCTACTATAGCCCGAACAACAACGGCACCAACCGACCTACAAGCAGCGTCTCTATGTCTACTAGTAGGTGCTGCAGCGGCCGGCCGCAAAACAACACCAATAACCGCTGAAACCCCACATGTAGCTGTTAGAGTTGGGAACGGATAGTTACACGGAAGTTGTGCCGGCCCCACAAGGGGGCCGGCTGTGGTGACTAGAGAAGTGAGAGGAGAGAGATGGCGGCCGGCGAAGGCACCGGCAGTGCCGGCCGACCGCCACTGATAGGGAATAGAGTACCGCTAGTATAATAACAGTAAGTACTAGGATGACAAATAGCTACCTTGTACATAAGTACTAGGCAACGGGATGCTAGTGCTTACACCCCCCCTGAAGGTAGCCGAGGTCTTGACGTCGTCTTAGCTTGCGTCGAGGAAGGTGCCATCTTGGTTGAAGGTGTAGTGCTTGTAGCGTGTGTCTCAAGCCGGGTAGGTGTAGCGACATGCGCTCACAAGAACGTGCCGCTACCGGCGAGTTACCGATAAGAAGCGGTTCTTGTTAGAGTTGGGAACGGATAGTTACACGGAAGTTGTGCCGGCCCCACAAGGGGGCCGGCTGTGGTGACTAGAGAAGTGGGAAGAGAGAGATGGCGGCCGGCGAAGGCACCGGCAAGGGCCGGCCGACCGCCACAAATAGGGAATAGAGTACCGCTAGTATAATAACACTAAGTACTAGAATGAGAAATAGCTACCTTGTACATAAGCACTATGCAACGGGATGCTAGTGCTTACACCCCCCCTCAAGGTAGCCGAGGTCTTGACGTCGTCCTAGCTTGCGTTGAGGAAGGTGCCATCTTGGTCGAAGGTTTAGTGCTTTAGCGTGTGCCTCAAGCCGGGTAGGTGTAGCGACATGCGCTCACAAGAACGTGCCGCTACCGGCGAGTTGCCGATATGAAGCGGTTCCAAATGTACCACGTAATGTACTACTCTGACATGTAGCGGGAAAAAACTGTCCACGGGAGAATTAGCCGACGCATGAGAGCGACCGGCGAGGAGGAAGCACAACCAACAAGGTTGTTTGTGGCGTGTAGGCACGTAAAAGCATAGACGGGCGCTCGTGTTGACTCCCTCCTTTCGCCGTGGGAAAGTTAAGCTCCTCGCAAAGTAAGGTGGGCATTGCGGCATTGCCTCGGGAAAAAACAATAACAGTACTAATTAAAGTACTGAAAGGCTAGGTGAGACTGAAAGCTGGGTGGGGCGAGCGTGGCGCCGGGCGCTTTACACACGCTCTTCTCCTTTTTACGTGGGAGATGGTAGGACATTCGCGGACAACCAGCTCGAAGGCGAAGCGTGGGGTCGGTTAGGCGATGAATTACTAGTGTGGCGCCGAGCGCTTTACACACGCTCTACTATTTTTTACGTGGGAGTTGGTGGGACTAGCGTGGCGCCGAGCGCTTTACACACGCTCTTCTCTAGTGTATAACTTGGTGGAGGGCCCATAAATGTAATGCGTAATGTACTATTCTGACATGTAGCGGTAAAAACTGTCCACGGGCAAATTAGCCGACGCATGAGAGCGACCAGCGAGGAAGAAGCAAAGCCAACATGGCCGTTACGAGCGCGTAGGCAAGCAAAAGCATAGACGGGCGCTCGTGTTGACTCCCCCCTTTCGCCGTGGGAAAGTTAAGCTCCTCACTAAGTTAGGTGAGCGTTGCGGCGTTGCCTCGGGAAAAAAAACCATTAAAGTACTAGTTAAAGTACGCACGCGCCGAATTTTCGCGGGTCGGTCTTAAAAAACCAGATCCAGTCGAGAGCATCGGTAGGGTGAAGGCTAGGTAAGGCTGGAAGTTAGGTGGGGCGAGCGTGGCGCCGGGCACTTTACACACGCTCTTCTCCTTTTTACGTGAGAGATGGCAGGACAGTCGCGGACAACCAGCTCGAAGGCGGGGCGTGGTGTCGGTTGGACGATGAATTATTAGCGTGGCGCCGAGCGCTTTACACACGCTCTACTCTTGTGCAACTTGGTGGAGGGCCCATAACATGTTAACGTTGGGAACGGATGTTACACGTAGGTCGTGCCGGCCCCATAGGGGGACCGGCTGTGGTGACTAGAGAAGTGAGAGAAGAGAAATGGCGGCCGGCGAAGGCACCGGCAGGGCCGGCCGACCGCCACTGCTAGGGAATAGAGTACCGCTGGTATAATAACAGTAAGTACTAGGATGACAAATAGCTACCTTGCACATAAGTACTAGGCAACGGGATGCTAGTGCTAACAATAGCACCCCCACTTCAAACAGCAACAGTAGCACTACTAGCAGCAACAACAACAACATCACTCCCAGTTGCAACCCTCCGTCCATTTTGAAACAGCCCTCCTCCAGTAACAACTGACCGTGAAACTACGCAAGCAGCTGTCCGAGCACCAACAACGCCACCATCGACAACACCAGTGGACCCACCAACAGCAACGCGTTGTCTTCTAGTTGAAACATCAACCTCCGATCGCCAACTAGAACCTTCACGTGCTGCGGCATTAGCACCAACACCCTTTGTAGCTGCACTAGCAACACCAACACCCCTACATGCGGCCGTGCGCACGCCAATACCGACAGAAACAGCCGACTGCCGACCAAGAGCCGCAACACCACCGCCACCACCACCACCACCAGCGACAAGAGTAGCAACGGCAACGGCGGCACTAGCACCACCATTAGCCCTACGTCCGCCGGGTGCCGACCAGCATCGGCGGGTGTAGCTCGCCGCCCACCAACATCGGCACTAGCAGTCCGCCGCGGAGCGGCACCCGCTCCCCCACACCCGGGCCGAATCGCAAGGGGGCGACATGCGGCACAATTGGCGCGCACAACAAATGCCCATGAGCCCCAAGGGGGGAGAGACAAAGCAGAGCGAAGAGGGCGTCTCGCGTGATGACGAGGAGAGCAGCGGCGGCCCGATGCGGAAGTACGGACATGGGATGCAGGGGGGCACACAACAGTCGACGCACGGACCGTAGCACGTGCCCGACGAGCAGCATAGTCGTGACGGGGAGGCCCAGACGCGGAGGAGCGGGCGAAAGGGGGAAGAGGAGAGGGAGAAGCCACTCGGGACGGCCCGGGAACAAGACGCGAAGGCCGGTCAACTGCCCGGTCGTCGGCCATAACAAGGCCCCGGGGCCCGCGAGCAACGTAGATCGCTAGAGAACACACAGAGCCACCCCTTTCCCTGCCTCCCCGCTACGAAAAGGGAGGAGGGAGGGATGTTAAGGAGCGCGCGGGGGCGACCTGTCTGGGCGCCGATAAGGTCCAACGTCTCCTCCGGTAACGTTGCAAAGGTTAAAAGGTTTAAAGACATAAAGGCATAAAATAAAGAACGGACATAAAGACCAAAACGAAGCAACAAACAAGATTAAAAGTTGATAAGATAAAATCAAAGTTTCTCACAAGACAAAACAATGAAAATGTCAATAACATGATGGCAGCCAAGAAAAGGAATGTGGGTGGCAATCGACACCTAGCCACATGCCTTCGGTGAATGGCTTGCGATTTGTAGGGCGGTCCTAAGATAGCCGGGATAATATGTATTTGATTAGGAGCGAGCAGCCCGTAATCCGCACGTGTGGCAGTTTGCTTGTTGAGAGTAGCATGCGTAACAATTAATTACGGCTAATGCATAAAGAATGTGTGCGAGCGTCATTGTTTTGCAAAATAATGCTAGGACACGATACCACCGCCACACCACCCAAACAAAATTCAAAGATGGCTTTCTTTCCCGTACGTCTTTTTAGCTTATCTAGCACTACCACCTAATGAGTATTGACCCTTGCTCGTCTATCCCGACAATGCACCGACAATATTCCGACAATATCCCGACAATGCTCTTCTATCCCGACAATGTAGCGACCACTCCCCACCCTGAAACTAGCCTAACTACCAAATGAACTCCCCCCCCCCCCCCCTTCCACCCGACAACAACTAAGCGGCAAATCCGTGATAGACCGCGGCGGTAACGTCGCGTTGTACAATCACTCATGATACCGCATATGTCATCAGTAGCGCGCATCCGGCCGCGCACAAGAGCCGTTTAGAATCACGCGAGTATGATTTGTTTTTGCGTACATAAAGTTATTACTTATCATGAATGATTCGTGGGGCTCATTCAGTCATAAGAATTGCATGCCCTTAAGAATGATCGGTAAGCGAGGTCGAGATGTGTAGTGGCGATACATGCCGGTACGGGTCGCGGGATCGTGGCAGTCTACGATGATGATACACACACACACACACACACACCCCCCCCACACACACACGCACACACACACAAACACACACACACACACACACACACACACACACTCTCTCTCTCTCTCTCTCCCCGACGACGGGGCTACGGGGTTTGTGGCGCTCCTGGAATACCAACCTATTTGTGGACAACATATGGACCCATGTATGCATCAGTGGTATAGTAAATGAAGGGTAGTAATTTACTCGCAGTCGTACGGATAAGTAGTTGTTCAAGGCAGTGGCGAACATGAAGGGTTGGTAGGCTCGCGTCTAGTTACATGCGTCCGTTGCTCTTGTGTACCACGTGGCGTAACGAGCTCGCGAAGCAATACTAATAGGCAGTCACCTTGCTCTTGAAGTCGCGCTCGACCCGACTATCTGACGAGTACTCGGTGCGAGGTGAGCACGCCATGGGGTATGGCGCGATGGACTACTCGCCGTTGCTAATTTAGTAGTCAGCCACGACGGTAACGAGTGATGGTGATGCTTTGGTGCGTGCAATCCTCTTTCGTCAACTCATAACCGCCCCGCCCGCAGTCCCCGCTGCCGACCGCAACCATCTTGCCGCCATACGGCAAGGCACGTCAGTGACACGCTGATCTTACCTTGGCGATGCTTATGCTCCTTGGTTGTTTGCTTTCACGTGCTCCTCGTTCGCAACATCCGCGGAGCCAAACGACCAAGAGGTTATTCAGCATGCAACGGGTGCCTTGGCGCCCGAGTTTGGCCCACCGCCCCTGATGCGACAACTTCAAAGCCAACCTGTCAATCTGCAGGTAGCCGAGAAAGTTGCCGGCGAGGTAACACCAAGGAAGGTGAGCAATGATCGCTGGCCAAGGAAGGATGTATGGTTCTTTGAGACACCATCATCATCATCATCATCACCACCATCGTCATGCACACATACATCATCCTGATATCATCATGCAGCCCTTGGATCGAGACATGGGGCAGCCTAATAACCTGACGCATATATGGCGTTACCGGCGCCCGCCGGCGGCGCAGCGGCGGCGGCCCCTGAGGGGGTTGCGTTCGCAAGCCCGTCGGCACCTACCTCTACCTCCACGCGGAGGGCGCTGGTAACCCTGTAGCCGTGCCAAGCCTGGCACGGTAGGGGGCTGAACGAGATACCGACAGCTGCGATCTGCGGGATCAACAGCTATCGGGAAGCCCGGTACGGTGGGTTTTGGAAGTACATAATATCTGTACACCAACACACGAATCTCCCGCTCGGCCTGTCCGATATGTTCTTTCAGCGACTAAATACTCACAGATACTCTCCCGCCCTGACGGTACGAGGACTGCGGAATGTTTTTTGGCAAGGAAGGGTACGGACGGATCAGCGGTAGGACGAGGGCGTTGGAGCAGGCGGCGAACAGCTGGGAAGCAGCGCTAGGGCACGGCGCTCGCTAGCAGCCGCCAGCCATGCGAAACCTTTTGGTCTCCCCTGGGGGAGAGGCCCGAAGATACGCAAGATGAAGGCGGGTCGCAGCCGGAGGAGCGGCACGGTCTGGCGGCGGAGGTCGGGAGGATCATCCGCCGCCGGAAAAAACCGGTACGGGGGTTTTCTGTTAAATATTCCCGTACCCATCATCTTTTGAGGATAGCCGATCCATGGGCACTATCCGTTCCCCTCCCCTAGTCGGTACCCGGTTATCGACAGGCTGCCTCATGCAGTGTGCCCCGGGTTATCGCAACGGCACACTGCTCGTATAGGCGGCCCCCTAACAACGTAAATCACCGGGGGAGGGTGCGGCCAGCACATCGCGATCAGATGGGTGGCGGAAACAGACGGCAAACGGACCGGGGACATGAGTTATCTAGCTCGGAGGCATGAGAGCCAGCCGGACACCGTCTGAAGCCTGGCTGTTTTCTCCTCCCAGCCCCCGCAGGAGGGGAGAAGGCTAGACTAGGTGCCGAGAAGAGCGACTACTATCTCCGATATCTCGGACGGGGTTGAGCACGGATCGAGACGAGTCCGACGACGACCTGAGCGAGGGGGGTTTTCCACCTGCCTTTCCCCCTACCTCCGGCACGACCGGAGTCGCACATGAGCCGAGGTCAGGCAGGTTCGACTCGACCAGCTCATGCTGACCAGCCTTGCTGATCAGCGACCCCGCCGCGGCTGGAGCAGGCCGCGTATCGTGGAGATTAGCGACATCTTATATTTCATACTGTTTCCAAAGAAAAATACGTATAGATAAAAAAATCACAAATACATGGATACGGGTATGTTTTAGGCGGTATCGTTACTGCCATTGGAGAGGTTGGGATCAGTGGTTCACGGTCTAATCCTACTTATAAGTCCAGTTAGGCAAAGTACAGGGGGGGCCTAGAGACAGCACCCGGTTTATACTGGTATTGTTGTAAACAATTTCAATTTCAATGGCGCTACCATCAGTCGGAGCGCAAACCGCCACACTTTTGGCGCTTATTTGCGTCGGCGAGGCAACCCTGATGCGCTCTCATGCTTTCATGTTTACATCCCGCATCAAATGAGACTGGTTGAAGTATGTTTGGAGTGCTTAGAAATACAGCTCGGTAGTGGTCGTCTCAGGTACGACACGGGATAGTGAGGAGCGCATGCATGGGGGGCATGTCCCAACTCAAGCCTAGTAGAAGCCACAACAACCATCCACGGAGACCTGCAAAGTCGCCAATATCATCAAGGTGGGTAGCATAATGAATGCGATGATGCATAGGACACGCGATTAACGTTAGCTAGAAGCGTGTGGGGTGAAGCAGGAAAAAAAAAAGATAAGAAAGCCTCTTTGGCGGCCTTAAAACCAAACGCAACGTAGCCAGTCCCAATCGTGTCGTCCTCCAGATTTCCAAGGCACGAGCATACTATTAATTGCGAAGAGTATTGGAACGGTTGGCGAAAGGCCGCAAAGAACCGCTGGGGCGGCGAGGGCGGAATGGGTCATAAAGATCGTCCTCGGGGCCATGCGACCATGGTCGGGTCCGCACCAACATCACGATCCCCACCGAAGCGCGGAATGTGGGTGCGCGCGTATATGCGAGTCATGCGATTGGCATATTTAAATGCATGTCGAATGTATATGTGCCCAGTAAAATCACCGAGTGAGGGCAGTCGAGGATCGGGGATTTTAGATATCGAAGACGGACAATATTGTCGGCTCACCTTGCTGGCGGGCGCATCGCCACCACCAACTGAATACAACAGGAAATCCCGTGCATATTGGGTATCCCGTCTCATCGCTCCGCAGGTACACGTACTATGTAAATACGGATACTCATTTTATGCTCAGATTGATGCAAATCTAGAGGTTTGCATATCCAACTCCCATGTGTACGTGACGGTGACCCTACCGTTAGTAATGGCGCGTCGCACATGCATGGCAACCACCTTGCCGGCTTGCCCTGGTAGTTAGACGCAATCAACGACCAAACGACTTCCCCAACGGTAAGCTCTAGCTAGCCCTCGCCTCATAGGCCTGAACTAGCTACGCGCTTGGCACTCTATGCTTTCGCGCTCAGCCAATCTTGGCTTCGCGCGAATGCAGTCTCGACTCTAGTAGTCGAGCATGGTGTCAGTTTATCATCGTCCCATGCGCACTCGAGCGTCACGCGACACATCCCCTCGTTCAGCTACGCAGCCACGCATCATGGAGCCTGAGTAGTCCACGTCCGCCACTGCGGCCGACCCTCACACTACTTCGATCGAGCAATGCACATCCCAACAGATTTGTACGGCAGTGTTGGCTTCGGAACAACGAATCACTGAGCTGTTTTTGTCGGCTAACGCCGCCTTACTTGCACAATTTCAATCACCGGCAGCCGCACCCGCTACTACGGACCAACAACAGTCTATTCCCCCCGACGCGATCCCAACGACGGAGGGTGGTAAGGCGGCCCCTGAGCCACCTATCGACCTACTTGACGACGAGCCCGAACCCTCCGCGTCCGAGTTCGTCGACTTCAACTACTACGACGAAGTCATTCCTGCCGGGCTCGAACGTCCCCCGCGCGAAGTCGAGGAGCCACGTCTCTGGACTCTCACAGACGACACGGCTCTCACGCTAAGCGACAAACGCACACATGCCGCCTACGACGAGTACCTTCACCTCGGCTCCTATGCCTTCTTCGACAGCGGCGCCAACGCGGCAATTAGCGAGGGCATGGACGCGCTGTCGAACAGCCCTCCTCTACCTACAAAGGAGGCGGCGGCGGTTGCCCTCATCAGAGCGGTAAATCGCACCCACGCAGCGACGGAGGAGGCCGCCCGTACTCGATTAGGCTTCCTCCGCCTCACCAAGGGCGGACAAGCGAGCACATATGCGGATCGCGTCTTCGCCGAAGTGGCACACGAGCGCTTCCGTCGTCCGCGACCTACCGCGGTCTCCGGCCCATTGGACGCGCTACGCCAGGCTTTCGTCGACCGCACGCTTGAAGTCAGCTTACACGCCGCCAGCAAGGCCGCAGCCGGCGCAGCGTTCGCCAAGATCACCCCAGACAAACCGGCCGGCCCGGACACCAAAGCCCGCAAAGCAGCTGCCGACAGAGGCAAAGTAGCCGCCGCGGCGGCAGCAACCGCAGGCACGCAGCCCCCCACTAAGCCCGGCGACACCACCACCACCACCACCGAAGAAATGATGGTGTGGCCCGCCGCGCCGATTCCTGCTCCCCCTCATCTCCCTTCATGCGACATCGCGTGCGACGAAGATGACCAGAGTGGGAGCGCATCGGCGCGAGCGGCCAAGTCCTACACGGGATCCGCCATGGCGTCCGCGTCAAGTTCAAGCGCGGCATCCGCCCCGTCCGTTCAACCACGGCACCTCTATGCCGGACGCCACACCAACCCAACTCGAGTTCCTCGACTCGGAGCTCCCACGGTTCGAAGCTCGCTGAGCGTGGGAACGCTCGCACAACCCGCGCTATGTTTCCCGCATGCTTTTTTGTCATCAAGCCCGGCCACAACCAGGGGCGCCTAATCATCGACCTCCGCTGTTGTTCCGAGTTCACGGTGACATACGAGACCCTGAAACACCTTCGCCACCTGTCCCGTCCCGGCGACTACTTCGTCTCCCTCGACCTAACCGACGGGTACTACACCCTTGAGATCCGAGAGGAAGACCGCGACTACTTCACGGTCAATTACCGCGGCGCCTTGTGGCGCCTCGCTTGCCTCCAGATCGGCTAGTGGGGTTCAGCCTACTATTTTGCAAACTAACTCAAGTGTTCACAAACTACCTACGGCGTTCCCCACCACCTTCACTAATGGCTACCCCTCATGTCGGGCGCCCTTCCGAACGTGTCCTTCGAAACGCCCAGTGAAAAGGCACCCGGTTGCTCCCTTGCATGGACGACTTCCTCTTCCTAGCTGACTCCTACAACGCGGCACTTCTCCTCCGGCAACGTTTCGAAGCTCTCCTCGCCCTACTCGCAACCCCAAGAAAGGCGTTTGGACCCCTAGTCAAGTCGAAGACCACTTGGGCTTCACGGTCGACCTCAACATAGGCATGTTCAGCGCCCCACCCGACAAGCTCCGCCAACTCGCACAACAAGCTTCCTCTCTACTCGGCCGAGCGGCCTCCAACGCTCGCTGGCTACCAGCGCGTCAACTCGCGGCCTTTGTGGGAAAAGGTCAACTCCTCTACCTCGCTATCGCGCCCGCGCGCTTCTTCTTCGCACAACGTCCTCGCCACACGCCGTGGCTGGGAAGGCCACGTCCGCATTACGCATCAACTACGGCGCGACCTCGAATGGTGGCGAACTGTTCCCAATCAGAACAACGGCAAGTCCATCTACAAACCGATCGAAACCGCTTACCTCCACGCCTACTCCAGCGCCCACGGGTGGGGGGCAGTGCTGACCGACGACCCCAACTATCAAGCCCCCTATTTTTGGACCGAACCGGACCGACAATAACACACCACGTGGAAAGAACTTCGACCAATGCGTCACGCTGTCGAATCGTTTCTCCCCGAACTCAAGGGGCGCCAAGTCCTCCTACAGGAAGACAACACCGCCGTGGTCGCCACCCTCACCAAGCTTACCACACGGTCACCCGTAATGATGACCGAACTACGCCGCTTGTGGTACCTGCTCGACACCAACGACATCCATATTCGCCCTCTCCTAGATCCGTTCCGCGGCAAATATCTGGGCAGATACTATTAGCCGCGAATTAGACACCGAGGACTTGCAGCTCAACCCCCGCATCTTCACCCACCTGCAAGCTCGGTGAGGACCCCATTCTATCGGCCGCTTCGCTTCTATGCCGAACACGGAGCTACCGCGCTTCAACGCGAGATGGCGCGAACTTTGTGCGAGGACGTCTACTGCCTACGCCTTTCGGACGCGGCCTGACGTCGCGAAAACAACTATTGCAACCCTCCTTGGACAGCTCTCCCAACCCTCGCTGCCAAACTGCGCCACTTAGGCGCAGTTGCCACCGTCGTGGCCCCCTCCTCCCCTAACAAAACGTGGTACCAAGACCTCCACCGCCTCGCATCCCACACCTTGCATGTCCCGCCAACACGAGACCTTGTCTTCCCCGGCATGCTTGGCAAGCCCGTAGGGGTCGGACCACCAGCCTAGAGCGTCGTGGTCTTTCGAGTACTACCCATGCATGGCTCTACCCTCGACGCGCCGCTTTAGGCCAATCCTTACGCGCCGCACACGGAGCCTCTACCGAGCCACCGCATGCTGCGCTACGCCCGGTACCATGCACGTGGCGCTACCACCTCACCGCCAACCCTACCCAAGCCCCATGGTCGTCTTCTATGACTACACACTTTTGCACTCTCCTAGGCACCGACAAATTGGGCACCACGGCCATTGGCCTCCTCAGCCGCTCCCTCGCGCCGTCTACGTACGCGAACTACGACAGCACCCTACGCCTTTATTTCGCTTTCTGCGCCGAGGAGAACCTTTCCCCCCTACATACCACGCGTGCTACTATGGTCCACTACACCGTCTGGCTCGGCCTACTCGGTACATGCGCTGCTAGATCCATGCAACCCTACTTTTCAGCGGTGAACAAGTACTTCCGCGACCACCAACTGCAGCCCATCGCCCTTGGTGACCTACTGGCGGACGCGAGGCGCGGCCTCGAAATGAGGCAACACCGCCTCGTCCCAGCCGACACACGCCTTCCTCTACCCGCACCCGTCGCCCTTGACATTCTGCTTGCCGCAAGTACACTCCGCGACAACCTAACCTAGTCGCCCTCTACACGCCCGCTGCTCGAACCTTTTCCTACCCGCCTCTCGGTTTGCGTCAACTACACCTTTTTTGCCGAGCGGAAACACGCGTCCGCTGCCTCACGGGTGACCTCACCGTTGACGGACCATCACAAGAAATCTATATGTTTATACGCAAGACCAAAGGGGACCAACGCCGTGATACCCGCGACGAGCTCGTACTCGCCGTCCCAATTCCCGCCAACCCCCTCTTGGCGGACCTATTGGACTACTACTTCCATCAACGTACAACTTTTTGCGCCACTTACTACAAACGCCCTCCCCCTATCGCCTTCTCGAGCATCTCACCTTCAGAAGCCTCAACTGAGTGGAAGGCCGCCGCTACCCTTTCATCATGGCTGGCGCTTGCGCTCCGCACGATCAACTCCTCCGCGCCAACCGGCTTCAAGTGGACATCGTTCATCCTCCGGAAAGGAGCGGCGTCCGCCGCTAGTTACATCGGCGCCCACCTCCCCGTCATCAAATACATGGGTGGCTGGGCCAAAAGCAGCTCCGTGACCGAAGGCAACTACATTGACCCCACCATGACCATGTCACCTGCTGCTTGGCATTTCTTCGGCTGGCTCCCCCCGTCCGCCCCACAACACTAGTATTCGGTTGTGCAAGCCTTTGGCTTTAGGTTACTAGCAAAACGTGCCCTAAGGTAAATTGTCATATTGATTTAAATCTAGAGATTTGCATATCCAACTCCCATGTGTACGGGACATTGACTTTAGCGGTTACTTTTACCGTTAATAACGGCGCGTCGCACTTGCATGGCAACCACCTTGCCGGCTTGCCCTGGTAGTTAGACGCAACCAACGACCAAACTTCCCCAACGGTAAGCTCTAACTAGCCCTCGCCTCATAAGCCGGAACTAGCCACGAGCCTGGCACTCTCTGCTTTCGGGCTCAGCTAGTCTAGGCTTCGCGCGAACCCACCCACCCAACCCTATAATCCTGCGCTAATCGTCCCCCAGGCCCTGGCTGCGGGTGTCTTTTGGCCAAATTGTAAGCAAATTTATATCTTTGGCAAAATGTGCCCAAAGGTAAATTGATTAATAAATACAAATCTGCCCGCGCAGGTACAGGTGCCTTTACAGAAAAAACATTTGTCAAATTGAATGCTGGCTATACCGGATGGATCGGGTTTCCCCATATTCTTTCATGCCGAGGAAAAGAATAGCGGGAAAGTGGACAGGCAACTCGCGTGTGAGAGCGCGCTGCGGTACCTGTACCCTACAGGTACCTCACTTCCAGTGGGACATCTACCGCACCGCCTCCAGCAAGCGACAGCACTGCCAACGAACTTGGCATCGGTCATTGTCGAAAACGCATATATAGTAAGGATCCTTATACCTATGATTTTGGCCGTCAGCCCAATTCGTCCAGAACTTCTCATACATTAGTCGAGAAAAGTCAAAGAACGCTGTAGAGACGCAGTGGTTCAGATTTGTGGTTCCCAGTCCTCTGGTCAACGCAACGGAAACACTCGCTATTCCGTCGTCTTGTGGTATACGCAGCGCTAGTGCTATAGGTTGACTAGTAATGAGCGCAAATAAGCTGTAAAGCATAGCAAGACAAGAGGATAAGCAGGAATCGAAGGCGACGGGTGTGCTGTAGGATGAGCGTTGACCAGTCAGCGGCGGAGCAGTCGGGAGGCGACCCAGGCAGCAAGCCGAAGAAGCCCTTCCTCCGCCGCGGCGAGGGCGTCGATAAGCGGCTAAACGCGTGGAAACTCCGCGGAAGAGTGTTGCCACGACCTTCTTCAGCGAAGCAGACCCAACGTGGCGGCCAGTCGCCGGCTAAGCAGTCCGCCCCGGCAGCGAAGTGGTGCGGTAGAGGTACACCCACTTCACTCACACCCAAACCAAACAAACAAATTTCACTATCACATATCGATTCTCGTATCCGCAGCATACTATAGGTGTAAGATAAAGGACTCGTTTCTAGACCGTGTAGGGCACT
This sequence comes from Tetraselmis chui, assembly GCA_026401115.1. Lineage (NCBI taxonomy): Eukaryota > Viridiplantae > Chlorophyta > Chlorodendrophyceae > Chlorodendrales > Chlorodendraceae > Tetraselmis > Tetraselmis chui. The sequence continues at coordinate 303,871 of JAPMLY010000123.1, forward strand.
AAGCAGCGCAGCTGAGCAGAGTTCCTCCACACCAGAGCACACTTACGTACGCTAAATCTTCATTACCCTCTTCTCCCTCCCCCTTACCCCTCTATCCATTCTCCTCTATCACAGCATCAATAGTTTTTATTGTAGCTGACTAACCATGGCTTTGTCTTTTGCTTGAAGCAATAGTATATCAAAGGCGAAGAGAATCGGGAAGAAAGAAACGTTTACACGATTAGCTAACGGCAAAACGTGCAAGTTTGGGTGAGTGGAGTGCTTATCAGAGATGAGGGAGAGTAATTCTGACTGTGCTGCAGGATCTGCTGCCTCTCCGAGAGCACCGCGAAACCAGGCTTGGGCCACCCCGCGAAGCAACTTCTCCGAGGACAACAGCACTCCCGCCAGGCCGCCGGTTGCCAACTCACCCGCGCTGCCCACTCATGCAGCGCGGCGGCATGAAGTGCCCGCACAGCCGTTCGTGGGTTGGGGCGAGAATGAGGTCAGTGCACAGCCGGCGCACAGCCCGTTTGCGGCCTTTTCGCCGCAGAATATGCAGCGAGGCAGTCCTCAACAGTATCAGCAACATACCAGCCCTAAGCGTTATCAGCGGGCAAGCCCGCCGCTACCCAACGCCTCAGATTTCAGTATGGAGCTGAACTGTGACTCCACCCTGGTGGGCATCCAGCAGCAACGGATGCAGCAGCAACGGATGGACCTCCACGCTCGCACCATCTCCGCCTCAGCAGGAGAGGGCAAGTCCCCTGCTGAGGTGCTTTTAGCACCAGCTTGGAGTGAGCGCCTCGACGGCATGGTGTCCACGGTGGACGCTTTTGGCTTTGAGGGTGGGTTCGACGCAGGGCAGCGTGCCCGCGGCCGGCTGGAGCGGGGACACAGTCTCAGGGACACCACCACTCTGAATGAGAAACAGGCAGAAGAGGTGAATGGCACGGGTGTTGTTCACTTTTAGTTTAGCTTTCGTGTCCTTCCTGGGCTTTGACTGACTCTGTGTGACTTGGCATGGCGGACAGGCTCTGGAGCTGGAAGAATTTGAGGCGCTGGAGCGGCGTGTTCGTCACGAACTGGGCGAGTACAGTGTTGACAATGAGCAGCGCAACGATGCGGAGGCAGAAGCAGAGGATGCGCAGAGTAGTAGGCAGACATCGTCAAATACATTTCGAGAGGGTCGCTTCAATTGGCAGCAGTGGCAAGAGGAGACAGACAACGAAGGCATTGGGGAGGGTGGCAGGTGGGAGGACTATCAGCAGCAGCAGCAGGGGGGGATCATCACCAAGAATAGGTTGCCGGTGGCTCCGTTGGGGCAGGATGAGGATGAGTGGGGGGCTGTGGACGTGGAGCCCGCCCGGCCACCGACTGAGCCTCGGCAACCGCGTCACACTGGGTATCAGAGTCGGGATAATCCGATGTGGGCTGCCTCCCCTGCGGGTGGGCAACTTGGGCAGGGTGGTTTCGATGACAGCGACACGTGGGATGAGGATACGGCAGAGGAAGAAGCCATTGCAGCGGCTGCAGGTTCCTCCCCACCCCCCCCAGCACATACAGATACACACGCACACATACAAGGTGTACGCTTAAACAGCTGTTCACAATACCTATGACAACATGCTGACGCACACATAACATTCCTTCAGGTCGAGCAGATTCGCACCACATGCCCGCCACAGCCAGTCAGGTAAGAGTTCATGGTCATTTCATCAGATACTCTGCCAACTTCACTGCTTAATCATTTTCTGCATCAATAAATGGCTGGACTAGGTGATTGATAGCTAGCTCACTCGGTTGAGTTGGTCCGCCTTATCAACATCAGGGGCAGCAGCAGCAGGCATCTCGACAGCGACTGGTACATGATAGCAGCCGTCATTGTGCGGCCGTGCAGCCGCCACAGGCGTCCGCACTGGTACAGTCGCTTTTCCATTCCAGGAATAACGAACTAAAAGGGGAAGTTGAGGACACAAGGGCGGCGAGGGCGCGTGAGGAGGCGGAGAGGCAGCAAGCAGAGAAGCTCGCTGCTTTAGAGGAGGAGATTAAGAAGTTTCAGTCAGAGCGCTCCGAACTGGGCCGTCTGAAGAATGAGCTGCAGGTGGCGGCCGCGAGGCTGGAGAGCGAGCGCGCCTCGTTCGAGCGGCAGAAGGCGACGGACCTGGCGACTTTGCAGGAACAGCGAGATGAGGCGGCGCGGCTTCAGAAACGCGAGAAAAGCGTGCTTGAGAAACAGAGAAAGGTAAGTGACTTTGCTTTAATTAGATATGGTGGTCTTGAGTTGTTTAGGAGTCGCAATTTTGATGATATTCCATTTTATGCTGTCGGCGGATCGTAGGCTCTTCTGAAGATGCCAACGAAAAAGGACCGTGCCGAAATAGAGGCTCTAGAGGAGACGCTCGAGAAGGAAAAGAAGGATGCTCGAGCTAGAGAGGCGCGTCATAAGCTGACGGTTGAGCGTCTGAGACGGCAGATGGTGGAGCTTCAGCAGCGGAACGCTGAGCTGCGGGAGGAGGTGCAGTGGCACGAGCGGCAACGGCTGGAGCAGAGCGAGGTCGGAGCCGGGAGCGCCCGTCACACTGAGGCAGAAGCGGTGATGAATGCGGCGACTGTCGTCAAAACGGAATATAAATCTGGTGCTTTGGAAGCGACTGACGAGGCGAGGCACGATCGAAAGGAGAATGTCAACCCAAACACTTACGACGTGCGTTCACTCTATCATTTGACAAACCTTCTGTCGAGTTTTCCGAAACAGGATCTGGCCCGTAAAGATCTCTCGTATTGTCTATACTGTACCTTCTTTGACCGTTCGATGTTATGGCTGCAGATACCCCACGCTGGTCGGTGTGTATCATCCACGAAGCCGTGGACTCCAACGCGGTTGTCAGCGGGGGGATGCTACGACGCGCCAGTGCACTTGGAAGACTCTCGCGAGTACTCGGAGGACTTTTGTTCCGACGCGGAGGAGAATCAACAGGACCGCCTTTCGCGTCACCACCAACGCAGTCAGTCTCGGCCGCATTCCGATGTCAGACCCGATTCTAACGATGCGCTTCGGAAGAGTGTCGGTAAGGCTGGGGTGCCTGCCGCTTCGCATGCGTCGGAGCTTGTTTACTACGACCCGAGCAGCGACATGTATCGCGCCGTCGCGGTGGATGCAGGGGTCGACGCATCTCGTTCCAGTAGCCGCGCCTCAGGTTCGCGAGTGCAATACGACGAGTCCTCCTTCGACAACTCGTACGCTCCCAAACTCGCAGTCTTGATGTGCACTGCAATTTTTAAATACTGCGATAGTAACATAATGCCGTCGTAACGTGGTTGCGTCGATAGGCGTTCATCCGCCGCCGCTTTGGACCCGAATCGGCATGCGTACGACTCGTATGCTTCTCGGGTTGCTGTAGAGCAGGAGCAGCAGCAGAGGCAACCCTCCGCCAGCCTACCGCGCTTTGAGGTTCCCAATTACCACTTGACTCACTCCTCATTCGCCGAGTCTAAGGTGAGACGTTTCTTCGCTGTGTCCTTTCCCTCGTGTGCTCACTTTCCGACTGGACGACAACTTTCCGTCGTTGCGGTGTCTGGCAAAGGTACGTGTGTCGCTAGCTGACGAGACGTGCGGCAACAGGGTTGCGTGTCGGGACGCTTTACTTCGGAGGAGGTTTGTTCGGCATCAGCGGAACAAAATAGTGCCGATGTTCAGAGTACGGCGCAACAGTCTCAGCCCGACCTGCGCGCCTTCGAGCCGCTTCGATTCAGCACCGTCCCGCATTCGAGGCAGAGCAACAGTGCCGTCGCACCGCCGCCCTCCGGCGGGGAAAAGCAAGCCGCTCACAGCAACTCCTTCCCGTCAGACTTTTTCCCGGGTGGCGCCACGCAGCAAACTCAGCCCCCGGCCGCGAATTTCAGACGCGGGGAACCACAAGAGACGCTGTCTTGGAGTAGAAACAGCGGTGAGGTAACGCCCGCTGGGCACGTTATTCGACACAGCTACCAAGATCACAGCACCACTGCGGAAAGAAGCCGGCCGCATTCCGACGGATCCTCCGCGGCGCAAGTTCAGCAACAGCACGGCCTCTCTCCTGCGGCTGATGCGTACTCTTATGCCGGTGAGTAAACCCCCGCGCGCCTTGCTCACTACCCACTTTCAATCCCACTTTCCGCGTGACACTGAATTCGCCTTCGAGAAAAAAATGTCAAAGACGATACATTCCATGCTTTAAACGTTGTCTCACCGGTCATGCTGTGTCTAATGATGTTCGCAGCACACTTTCAAAGCCAAGCAGCCGTGGGGCGCCAAGGCGAGTCGCATGATTCGCTGAGAAGCTCGATTAGGCATCAGGAACCAGGCCGCGCGGCGTACCAGGCAACAGAGGGGAGGCAAGGGGTGGCGCAGCACAGCATTTGGAGCTCGCAGCAGCACGCCGTGTTAGACTCGTCCTATGACAGCGTCGCCGGTGGGTATGCAGCGGGAAGCATGCAGCGCCCTACCTCGACATTTCGCGCGCAAATGAGCACAAGTGCAAGCCAGCACAGTAGCTGGAATGGAACCGAGCCATCCTCGCTGGATGCTAGCCGTCAAAGCGCTGGCGCATCGCGTGTAAACGCCCAATATCACTCGCATGTCAAGCCATCTCCAATCCAGGATGCCATGATCCACGAGGTGGGGGTATTCCTGTTCATATGCGTCATGCCGATTCACTGAATCCACCGTGATTTGCTTTATTTCATGCAAGCAATTGTAATGTCTCACTCAAACTAATTTTAGCCACTAAACTTCTATGCCTGCGGGGCAGGTACACCATCCGGATGGCAAGTTGGAGCGCATGCATGCCAGCGGTAAGCGCAGTGTGCTGTTCACAAACGGGACCTACAAGGAGCAGCTTCCAAGCGGCGTCGCCATAATATGCTTCACCAACCAGGACATCAAGCGTTCCTATCCCGATGGTCTGCCCCGTCGACTCTCAATGCCACACACACACACACACACACACACACACACACACACACACACACACACACACACACACACACACAGCTATTAATGGCTCCATGACTGATATGTTGTCTATTCTTCTGTGTAATTCACAGGCCGCGTAGAGTACTATTACTCCGAGGTCGACACCTGGCACACAACCCACGTAACCGGCATCGAGGTCTTCTATTTTCCCAACGGACAGGTGTGTAGTGAATCAGGCTGCCGTTTCACCCATCTTGCTCATATCATCAACGCGATGTATCTTACCTGGCTATGCTCGGTCTGCTTGTCCTTCAGACCGAGGCGCACCAACCCAACGGCATCAAGCAGATCATGTTTCCAGACCGCACCGTGCGACAGGTGCAGCCGGATGGTTCTGAGATGGAAATCTCCGCGCCCATGCTGCTTCCCGTGCTCAAGCTCCCTGTGCCAGCCAAGCCAGAGCAGCCTCCCATCGTAGCGTGATTTGATGTGAGCAACTTCACTCGCACTACAATAATGGTCTGAAAGCCCTCGATTGAATTTGAATTCCCGGCAGTCTGAGTGTCGCGGGCTATTAGCTGTTAGGTTTGAACCTGTCCTCAAGGATTTGCTATTTAATGAGTTATGCAAACCAAAAGAGGCTGATGAACGCGAATTGATGTTCGATGGCCTGTTTCACTGCCTTTTGGGCGTATCATTGATGTCAGCCGCCACAATACCTGTAATCAACTCCTCTTGGCGTTGACTCCTGTGCCCCGAATTCCAGCTTAGCATAACGTTCCACACCCATGCGAAGCTGCGGTGCGATGACAACAATTGGAAAGGATCGACGAGGAAGAGTTGTGCTTTTTGTTGCAGTGGAGGCATTATTAGAAGGTGCTCAAATAATAAAATCTTAAAATTCAAGGAAATACAGCCGAATATAATTGCTGCATACCGTCATTGCTGTTGTTGAGTCGCGCTTATAATTATGATGTGCTTCCACAGATTATAGTAATAGTAAGCTACCTATTCATCCGGATAAAACCCCTATTCAAGGAACGAGGAAGGTTCCCGAGCTGCAAGCGCGCAGGATCTATCGTGCGCACCGTTTGCCATTTAAGCAATATCCAGTTGAGTTTTCTCCGTGTCGTGCAAGGGAAAGCCAGGACTCACACATTAGTTGGTGCTGCCTGCAGCCTGAAATATCTCAGGCCGGCGACACGGCGTTATTATTTGCCTTGATGGAAGCGATTTGAATGTCCATTAAGGTAGTGACATCAGAGTTATCTAAGAAGGGTCAGTAGCGGCGATACTCCTCGCAGCTGGCCTCTTCTTGATCACTGGCACATCTTTGTGGTTGGCGATGCAGTCCTCAAAGCGGGTGTCCGTTGGGCTCAGCAGCTGGTAACAGTTGGTGTTCGTGAAATCAAAATCGGGGTCCGCTGGCGCGTTTGGGCGGGCTGGGTCGGGTTCGTTTGGCCGTGGGGGGCCAGGCTTGTTGTCGCCGCTGCACAGCGGATTGGCGTGCAGCTCAGGTAGTTGCTCGAAGGGGTTCTTCAGCCCGGGACCCTGACGGACGGTAAGAGAGTTGTCCTGGCAGACTTTGGTGCAGAGGCGGCGGTCATCGTGCCAAGTGACGTTGAGGGTGAGCATCCAGGAGGCGACAGAACAATCGTCCCCGCAGCCAAAGTATCTCAGTGCGCCATCTGGGATGATACTCACCAGCGCTGCCGCCTTCTGGGACACACCGTACGTGGGACCGGCAGGGTAGGTGAAGTAAGTCTTGCCCACCAGCGGGGCGTTGGGCTCAAACCATTTGTTGTTGGTGTGCCTTGTGATTCCATTGTCCTGAAGGAAGCATCCGATGTAGTCTGCCCCCGCGGCTTTCCACTCTTGCGCGGCGTAGGAGAGGCGGTGAGGGTTGTGGTACACATCGTCGTCTACTTTCAGGGCGAAGTCAAAGTCGTAGAGCTCAATCACCTTCTGCATGTATCGCCGCATCTTGAGCACCAGGTTGTGGTACTTTTCGCGCACATTTAAGCGGATCATCTTGCCGTACAGCCGCTCCTCCTCCGCCAGCACCTGGTTTTCCTCTTCTATAAGGCTGAACCCCATCACGAACCTCACCACCACCCCCTTCTGCTTTTGTAGCTGCCGTGCGGCGTCTTCGGTGCCAGGTACCCAATACTTGCGAACAGCTTGTCTTCTGTCGAAGTACTCACGCCCAACGCCCTGCACGCACCACACCAAACTCAGGACATCATAAACACCTCATTCGAAACCCGAACCAAAGTCCACAAATCTGATACGAATTCATACATGATTTTCAGCAGCTACAAAAACATTAAAACTCGAAAAACATGGCCGTATTGTGCGATTTGCACAAGCGCCTACGCCTCATTCTTGCCATTCGACATCCATACAATATAGGCAAATCAATTTACCGCACAGGCACATAGGAAAATGTCGTTGCTTTATATTTGAGTTGCCACGCTCCACGGCAATGGAAGGGAAGTTCACGATTGAATTTTCAGCTCTGAAGGCACTCGCGGAAATGAGTCTTGCGATGTTCATAAACAACGTAGATGGCATTCATTATTGAAGTTCACGTGAAATGGTTTCAGAGTGGTAGCTTTACGGAGTCTACACTCATAGGTTGGGGTTATTTGAAAGTCTCTCACGTACATTGCCAATAGGGCTTCGCGACAAACTGCGCCTAGCGTGTGATAAATAATTGATAAATAATGTGCGCTTAATCGTATTTTCCTTGAGCTGCTGCTGCTTTCTATGTGGCAGACTGTCAACAGGCAGTTGAGACATATGAAAACAGACTCACCGTGAAGACTCCAGCCACCGCCTTTACTTTTTCCCGCACTGACGGCGAGGCTTGCTGCTGCCTTGCTCGAGGAATCACCACGGCCCGAGGGTCGGTGTCAGAGCTACCGGCAGAAATATCCCTCTCCCGGCCAGACCTTCGAGAATTCCGGAGCCAACCTGCGCTGGTTCGGCCTAAGAGGACGGATGCCAGGGTAAAGAGCAGCATCAGACGGAATGCCTTTGTAGCAGCATTGCTTGAGTAAGCCATCGCCCTACTCTGAGAAACCCCCTGTTAAAGCTTGAGTTATTGGAGGTGACGTGCTCCCGGGTGAGTTGTTCGAGATGTCAGAAAGTCTACTGGACGAAGTTCCGCTCAGTTTATAACTGAACCTAGAGTTGTGTCTAGAACAACACGCGAAGTTCACTTGAAATAGGTAAGCTTATTAGGGACTTGCGCGGAAGTGTGGCTATGTCTCGCACTTTGAGACGGTGCTAATTATACCAAACGTCGCCGGACATTGTTGCTACAGCAGACGGTAGCACCGACTGCGCTCCTCCTCCCGCCAAATATAGACCTCCAGACCCGCTAGCCGGACTCAAATAATAAAAACTTGCACAAAATAAGAGTTTGCGGCTGGCGTTATTGGCTCGTCCCATGATAATTTGAATTTAAAGCGGCACAGGACGGAGGACCATGTCGATAATGGAATTAAACAGCTTTACATCTCATCTGTCGATAATGGAGCTATTTGATATCATGAATATGCCGTCTCAAGGAATAAAAATTTCTTACAAGAAAAAGCAGTGGAGGCCACCAAGCAAGAAAAAGAAAGAAAGGAAGAAAAAACCTAAGCCCGAGGAACAGGAAGGCATGCCACAGCATCAGCACTGCCTTCCTGAAAAGCGTCGCGGAGATAAGAACCCAGAGTGCCATGAAGAGCAGCAGAAAGACGTCTGCCGTCTCAAGGACAAAACGGTGTATAAACATTGTAATCCTTACGTAAGATTTTATATATAATCCTTACATTGTATGCATGATTCATAAACTGTCGAGCAGGTTGCCTGTACAGTTGGGGTTTAACAGATATATTATTTCTGGCTCACCGACAATTAAAAGAAAAAAAAAACACGCGCGCCACGTTAAAACATCATGTATGGAGTGAATGGAGATTCAATATTTGTTTTATTATATCAAATATTAAAAATGGAAATGAGGTTGATCTCGGGGTTGGCGTCGAGGTTCTCACAGATCCCACGATGTTAGTTCAACTCCCCAACGGCAACGACGGCCTCCCCGCGGATGTGGGTGTCTTGCACTATCACGGCATCCGAGGCTCTAAACTTGCCCTTGATGCCGTAGTTTCCGGCTTGTTCGGCGTTTCTAGCCCCATGTCTCCCGAAGTCGCTCTCCGCCATGATGAGAAGAACAAGTTCGAGATGTACTCGGAGGGGGTGAGGAGTCGCCCCGACATCGGTTTCATTCCCTTTGCAGTCACGGAACTTGGGACTCTCGACAGCCACGCCACGGCTTTCTTGACGGAGCTAGCCATGCACACAACCGCGTCTAAAGGGATGCATGTGGGCAAGTTGTTGGCCTCATGGCGTCGAAAGGTCTCTCTCGCCGTCCATGTTGCTCACTACGCGGACAACGTCTTGCGCGGTTTGTCCGCCGCCGCATACAGCGTGGAGGTCGCTTCTTCCTCGGTTGGGATGCCTTCTCCTGCCGCGGCGCTCTTCACCCGCGACATGGGCCGCGAGCGTCCCCGTGCTTCCTCCAGCGGCGCATGAGGCGCCGCTTGACGCCTCCACGTGTTGCATTCTCGGCGTGGCCTAGGAGTTTCCTTAGTTTAATCTGCTAGGTTTGTACACAATGTAGTGCTTCTTTTTGCCGTGCTTTGGATTCCGTGATCATGTTGTCACTCTTGCCCTTTTGTTTCCCCTCCCATTTCCCATGTCCGTGCTCATCTTGTTCTTCTTGTAACCTTGATTTCGGGTACGGGTCGCGGGGCTTTGGCTATCTTTTTCGCTTCACATGAGTCCAATTTCAAGCCGAAGGTGCCATCCGATTATTAAATTGAAATTGAAGTTGTTTACAACAATACCAAAATTAACCGGCTGCCGTTTCTGGGCCCTCCATATACTGCCCAAGTGGGGGTCTCACGTTACATGGGCCAGACCGTGAACCACTAATCCCGACATCTCCATTGGCAGTAGCGATACCGTCTAAAACATACACGTAACTAGGTATTTGTTATTTTCTGATCTATGCGTAATTTTTTAGGATACAGTATGAAAAAAAAATGTCGCTAGTGTCCACGATGCGCGGCCTACTCCAGCCGTTGTAGGGACGCTGATCAGCTAGGTTGGTGAGCTGGTGTTGGACAAATCGGACCCGCTTGACCTCTGCTCATGTGCGACTCCGGTCGTGCCGGAGCTAGGGGGGAAAGGCAGGTGAAAAACCCCCTCGCTCAAGTCGTCGTCGGTCCCTACTCGATCCGTGCACCTCCCCATCCGAGATATTAGCTGCTCCTCCCGTCGCAACTCGCCACCTAGCTTAGTCTTCTCTCCTCCTGCGGGGGCAAGGAGGAGAAAATAACTAGGCCGCAGACGGTGTCTTGCTGGCTCTCCTGCCCCCGAGCTAGATTTCCTCTTGTCCCCTGTCCATTCGCCGTCTGTTTTCAACACCTATCTTATCGCGTTGTGGCCGTCCGTACCCTCTCCCGGTGGTTTACGTTGTTAGGGGGCCGCCTTTACGAGCAGTGTGCCGTTACGATAACCCTAGGCACACTGCTTGAGGCAGCCTATCGATAACCGGGTACCGACTAGGGGAGGGGTTGGTAGAACACATGGATCGAGTCACCGTTCCTCAAAAGATGGTGGGTACGGGAATATTTGCTCAAAAACCCCCGTACCGGGGTTTTCTAGCGGCGGGTGATCCTAAGGGCCGCCGCCGCCAGACCGTGCCGCTCCTCCGGCTGCGACCCACCCCCTAATGCGTAGCTTGAGGCCTCGCCCCCAGGGGAGACTTAAAACTCTCGCAGGGCTGGCGATTGCTAGCGAGCGCCATCCCTAGCGCTGCCTCCCTGTTGTCCGCCGCCAGCTCCAACACCCTCGTCCAACCGCTGGTCTGTCCGTACCCTTCTTCGTCAAAAAACATTTCGTAGACGCCGCTCCCGTCCCATCGTCGGGAGAGTATCTGCGAGTATTCAGTCGCGGAAAAGACATATCGGACATGCCGAGCGGGAGATCCATGTGCCGGCGTACGTATATTATGTTTTTTCAAAACCCTCCGTACATGGCTTCCCGACAGCTGCTGATCCCGCGGATCGCAGCTGCCGGTACCTCGTTTAGCCCCCTACCGTGCCATGCCTTGCACGGCTATGGGGTTACCAGCGCCCACCGCGTGGAGGTAGAGGTAGGTGCCGAGGGGCGTGCGAGCGCACCCCTCTCCGGGGCCGCTGCCACTGCGCCGCCGGCGGGCGCCCCGATTGTTATACGTTGGCAGCACACCGGATGCTTGGCCTCACAACGGAGCGTGTCTCTCATGATCGGAAGTGCCCTCGGTGCAATGAGGCTCCCTCACAGTCTCGTGGGTCTGGATCTTCTTCGACGGTATCGGTCACCTCTATGCCGGGTGAGCGCTCTACAATTGCTATGCTTATGGACCACATCCCCCGGTGCCCGTGCTCTTGGTACGTCATTCAGTTCCACGATCGGATTGTCCACGTGCTTGAAGAGTTCATGCTTGAAGCGGGGGCTACTAAGGGGGGGGGGGATTTGCGGTTGGAGGCTCGCCGTATTTCGCGGATGATGGCTAAGTTCATCTAAGAACCGGCCTTAAACTGTGTACAGGTAAGAGACAAGCAGGGAGGGAAACCCTAACTACCCGGCACTTACCTGTAGCCCTAACCTCGCCGTATTCGGTCAAGAGCTTCTCGAGATCGTCATGCGGATGTGGTTTGATTAGACTTCATGGCTCTACACCGTCATCTTATTGATGTGATGGTCACAAGTGCCGGCGAAAACACCAATGTTCCTCGTATAGGTGCTCGTCTCCCACTCCCGGGCAGTCTTGCATTGGGAGCTCAGCATGGCAATCTCGATGCGGACCTCCGCACTTCCACTTTGCTTGGCACGCCTTCGGTTCAATCGGTCCATGACTACTATCCCTTTGCTCTAGAGGATGTTGGCGCCTATGGCGGCTGATTTAGTTGATCGCTTGGCTACTTTGGTGGCAGTTCGTCGCTACCCTGGCATAGTGACATGGGTGCTGCTGATTCTCGTTCTTTGCGCTTTGAGAGTTATGTCCCTATGCAACATTTTGTCCGTCGAACTACTTTTGTTCCTTTTCGGCGTTTTTTGGGGGATGTGCGGCGAGAATTCATGCAACGTCTTTCTTTTGCTCTTCATGGTACTTTCGGTACCTATCTTCGCGACGCTTTGCATGAGGGCAGTGATGATGTTGTGGCATGCCATCATGTTCCTCGGGCTTAGGTTTTTTCCTCTTTTCTTCTTTTTGCTTGGTGCTCTTCGCTGTTTTTTCTTGTAAGAATATATCGTCTTGATAAAAATGGAAATATCCCTATTCCTTAACAAAACTAAAAATGGAAGTATCCCTTAATACTAAGGAGCTTTGTCGTGCATTGGAATAGTTTAGCCATGTCCAGTATAGGATGCATTATTAATCAAAATCGGGATTTTGTTGGCCAAGCGGAAAGCTACAGACCAGAGCTTTCCAGGGATATATTACTTGCAACACAATTGTGTGTTTTGAGTGCGCTAGGTCCGGTCAAAGAGTGGGCGGTAGAGTGATAAAAAAACGGGAGACTACATGAATTTGGAACACTCTCCCATGTATCTCCACGGCTTGATATCACAAGCCCGGGCTTGACATCCGCCACCCTGCACGTCACCACCGGGCAGACAGTGGTGCTCTCGGCCGGCAAGAGCGAAGTCCACGGACAAAAGGCAGTCAAAAACGACTATTTACATCTACTAGCGGTGCGGCAGCACGCACGCGAGCCGCTACGCCGCTCACATCTACAGCTTATTGCTTCCGCTCTCTCTCGCATGCTTTCACTATTACCGCCGAGTAAGCGGCGCACAACGCATCCGCAGCTGCCTAGACCGCTAAGGTGCAAGCCGCTTGAACGCTCCCCTTCCTTGCCTCGTATATTACCTCTAGGTTCGTCAGTGCCACGGCGCAAGGGTCGTGACTATCTTGCCTGCTTGCTACTTCCTCCTCGTCAGCCTCCTCCACCTCCGAATCTTCGTCCTCAACTGCCACCAATGCCGATGCTTCTGGAAGCTTATGAAGGTCCGCTTCCTTTGCTCGCAGGTTGGAATGCCTCGGAGAGATGGCGAGGAGTTCCCCTCGAGCCTCCTTCATGGCTTGGGTGGCGAGCTGCCACGCATTTTGCGATGCTGCTCCTACTTTCTCAACAACAACAGCTTCAGCAACGGCGCCCTTCTTGTCACCACAAGGTTTGGCTTCGTTTTCCTTTCTTGCAGCTTTGTCTCCCTTCTCCACTGCCTCCTCGGTGTCACTCATCCCCTTCTCCGCCTGTTGGATGTGTCTTGTGAGTGTTCGCCCCGTCGCCCGGAGGTCCTTCTTTGCAGCGTTGATCGCCTTCTTCATCTCGCCCTGCCCTTGCCGGAGTTGCAAGCGTGCCCTGGCGGCGGCGACCTGCTCACATGAGTTGAGGACGACTGCCTGCTCCAGCCCAAAGCCGTTCGTCCTCATCCTCTTTATGGGAGGCGCCTTTGTCTGCATACTATGACACACGCCCACAGTGGTGAATTGCGCCTTCGTCGCCTCGTTGTCGTGTGTGTGCATGCGAGACAGCTCCTCCTCCATCTCCTCCAACTTTCGCCGTTTTCTTATCATCCTTGCCTGCAACTCCAACTCCTCATGGTTTGGCTCCCTGTTTTAAACTTCGGCCTCGACGCGGATTTCACTGCGCCTAGACATCCGACTCTGTCGGGTGTCCGCTGATTGCTTATTTTTTGCACCTCCTTCTCGCTTAGGTTGTACATATGATATCTTGCACACACACACACACGCACACACACGCACACACACACACACACACACACACACACACACACACACACACACACACACACACACACACACACACACAAGCACACACACACACACACACACGCACACACACACACACACGCACACACACGCACACACACACACACACACACACACACACACACACACACAAGCACAAGACGTTTGCATCAGCACGATATGTTTTAGGTAGACAGTCGCATGCATATAACAACCACGCACAAACACATGTTCATTGTCCATTGGCCATAGCCATATCTACGCGAACGCTGACTTGATGTTGTGTGGTGCGAAGGCTTTGGCGAACGGACTCCAATTGCGGTCTCCTTGTGGCATCGTCCCAAGAATGTCTGCAAGTGAGCACAACAGCATGATCATATCCTGCTCGGTGTAGCGCTCCCATGGGTTTTGCACTTGCAATGTCGATATAGCACGGGTCCAATACTCCTACAGGGGCTTCATGAGGCCGACGTCAAGGGGCTGCGTGATGTGGGTGCTGTGAGGTGGTTGGCCAACCTTAATGATATGGCTGTCCCTTGCCACGTGTAGGATAAAGGAATGCACGTGGCATGAGAAGCTGTCGAGGATGAGGATGACATGCGTGGCAGCAAAGCACCGCCTGGCTGTGAAGGGAAGGACCTTCTCTTCAAACCATATAAGGAAGATTTGGGTGTCCATCCACTATTGAACCATGCAGACACGATAAGTGTGGAAGATAACTCACGCAAACGTAGTTACAGTCACAGTCACGCAAACAAAAAAGTCATAGAGACAACCAGCCTACATGCGTGTTGTCGGGATAACAGAAGTGTCAGAGCTGTAACCTAGCGACAGCTATGTACCGAGTCAAACAGTTTATCGGTATGTCTGATCTAGACATGTACTAATCACATCTAGAGTAGCTTACATTAGCTATCTGCAACTAATACTTATACGGTTCTACTTTCAACACTCCCACTGAAGGTAGCTACGGGATGAAGCGTTGCATTGGGTCTTGTCCTCCAAGGATTGCACTTCGGTGTCTTGCCAATGCAGGTCCTAGGAGGGGCTTGGTGAAAATGTCGGCCACCATTTGGTCAGTGGGGAGGTACCGCAACTTGATGGTTCCCTACTCCACGTGGTCTTTGAGGAAGTGCCACTTCAGACCGATGTGCTTAGTCTTCTCGCTGACCAAGGCATTCTGGGAGTATGCAATGGCGCTTTGGTTGTCCTCCCAGATGGTGGTGGTTTCGGTGATGGGGGAGTTGAAGATTTCCCCCAAGAGTTGTCGGAGGTGGAGTCCCTCCTTGGTCGCGTCAGCCGCAGAGTAGTACTCGGCTTCACACGTGGATTGAGCCACACATGTCTGTTGTTTGGACTTGTAAATGATGGGCCCGCGTCCGAGGGTGAAGAGATACCCGGAGCGAGACTTGTGGGTGCTGCTGTCGTTGGCCCAGTCAGCGTTGGCAAAGCCTCTGAGTTGGAGGCTGTGGTCCATGCCCCCCCCAAACGTCAGGTGCATGTCGATGGTGCCATGAAGGTAGCGGAAGACCTTTTTCAGAGCCTGCATATGTGCCTCCGTGGGCGATGCTTGGGCGGAGCCGAGGATGCTCAACGCCGTGGAGACATCGGGGCCCGTGCAGA
The DNA here is from genome assembly GCA_026401115.1 of Tetraselmis chui. Lineage (NCBI taxonomy): Eukaryota > Viridiplantae > Chlorophyta > Chlorodendrophyceae > Chlorodendrales > Chlorodendraceae > Tetraselmis > Tetraselmis chui. Next base: position 319,311 of record JAPMLY010000123.1, read on the forward strand.
CGGCTGCGTACTGGAGGCTGCCCATGAGGCTGGGGTAGACGTCCTTGGCCACTCCGGTGAGAGAGGGCGAGGTCATGTGCGCGAGGCCGGCGAGAAAGCCTGGGTCCATGGGAAGTGACGACGGCTTAGAGTCAGACATGCCGTACTTGGCGAGTATGTCGCGCAGGTACTTGGATTGGTCCATCGAGATGGTGCGCGTGGAGCGGTCGCGGGCAATGTGCATGCCGAGGAGTTGGGAGAGGTCGCCGTGGTCCTTGATCTTGAACCGTGCTCCGAGTTGAGCTTTGAACGATGCGAGCCAAGTGGCATCATTGCAGGCCGCGGGAATGTCATCGACGTATAGAGCGATAATGGCGAAAACGTAGCCGGTGCGGTAAATGTAGATGCACGGGTCGGAGACGCATTGTTGCCATCCATGCTCGACGAGCCATGCACGAAGTAGCATGTTGAACTCGCGGGGGGACTGTTTGAGGCCGTATAGGCAGCGCTTGAGGTGACACGCTTTGGACGTGCCATCGTTGAAGCCGAGGGGCTGGCGGATGTACACGTCTTCCCGGATGGGAGCGTAGAGAAACTCAGTGTCGATGTCAAGCTGGTAGAGTTCAAGGTCGCGAGCGGCTGCGATGGTTAGGAAGAGACGCAGGCTGGCCATACGGATGACAGGGGAGAACGTCTCTGTTTAGTCTAGTCTAGCGCGTTGGCTGCACCCCTTGGCGACGAACCGTGCTTTGAAGCGGGAGACGTCGCCGGTGGTATCCGATTTGACTTTGAAGATCCACATGTTGTTAACGACCATTCGGCATGGGGGAGGTCCACAAGTTCCCACGTGCCGTTGGCGATGAGGGAGGAATACTCCTACTTCACAGTTGCGTGCCACTGGGGGGCTTGGGCGCTGTCCAGCGCAGCCCGGTAGGATTGCGGTTCCACACACTCCCGGGTGGAGAGGAGGGCGACGGGGACGTGCATGCAGGCGTGTGCGGGGGACCCGTGATAAGGTCAGGAACGTGAGGGTGCTCAAATGTGTCCTCTTGATCTTTGCCTTGTTCAGGATCACAACACGCCGTGACGAGGGTCGGGGGGTATTCGGACAAGTGGGCCACCATATCGCCGTATCGAATGGGGTGTGAGCGGAGCCGAGCATGGCGAGGGGCGGCGGGGGGGGGGGGGGGGGAGGTGGGTTGGTAACGTGAGGTCAATGGGGCGGGATAGGGGTGCGGCTGCGGGTACGTGTGCCGAAGAGTCGGTGATGACCGAGTAGACGGAGGGTTGTGTGCCGAAGCAGGGGGTGTCTTCCTGAAAGACAACATGGACGGAAGTGGTGATGCGACGTGTGTCCAGGTTGTAGACACGGTACCCGGGTGCGACAGGGGGATAGCCCACCATGACGCCGCGAAATGCTTTTTCACTGAGTTTCCGACGTTGTTTGTCGGGCACCTTGGCGAAAACGGCGCAGCCGAAGACGCCGAACTTGGAGGCGTCGGGCACTGACGACGTAAGGAGTGTGAGGGGGACGCCACCATTGGGTCCAACTGAGCGATTGTACGTGCGGTTACGAAGGTACACAACTGTGCTCACAGCGCACGACCACATGGAGTTTGGTACGGCCATGTTGTGGAGCATCGCCGACGCATTGTCCCGGATAGTGCGCCAAGGACGTTCGGCTTCGCCGAGCATGTGGTGGGCATATGGGGCACAGAACCGGACCCCGACGCCGAGGTGTGCGCACATCCGGCGAGTGACAGCAGCTTCAAGCACATAGTCGGAGTCAAACTTGAGGATTGGTGCGAACGCGCCCGACAGGGAGTGATGGCGGGAATGCAAGTGTTTGCTGTCCAAGAGGATTGTTTCTAACTCCGAGCATGCGTCGTCTTTATACTTAAGGAACCGCACCCACATGTAGTTGGTGTGGTGGTCGATGACGAGCAAGCACTAGCGGAGGCCATGTGGGGAGGGGACATTGACCGGTCCATACAGATTAGCGGACATGTTGAGGAGGGGGCGGGATGGTTTTGCGCAAGCGGTGGTGTTGCGCGGTGCAGCTGTGGCTTTGTGTAACAAGCAAGAGTCGCAAGACTTTGTTTACAGAGCTAGCTAACACATGGCTAGTCGAGACACCGTGAGTATGCTGGGCATGTAGGCTTTGCATGTTCAAGTGTGCAAACCGACGGTGCCACGGTACGGGGTCACACTGGGCATTAAGGGCAACTTGAGGTGAGGGGTCAGGTGCCTTCGTTGCGGATGGGCTTGAAGGGAGCTCCGGCTGGTGGGGAAGGAGGTAGAGACCGTTTCCGGACGGTTCTAGCACACCCATGCATGTGGGTACCAAAAGCATACCCGTGTCATAGTTAGAGGGGAAGATGAATTCACAGCCGCTGTGCGTTTGCATCCAGCTGACACTAAGGAGTCTGCCGATACTCTGAGCGGAACGAGATGATAAGTCGGGGGTGTATAGTGCATACACAATACGATAAATCAGCTCGCCAGAGGCAAGTCTGACAGAAATTCGCACTGAGCCACTTCCCTTAACGTCAACGCCGACTCCGCCCACGCGAGAGGGAGCGGAAGGGGGTGTGAGCTTTACGAAGTCATCTCGGAACGCGGTGAGGTTAATCGAGCAGGCGGAATCAACGACCCGGAACTGCGAGAGGTTACGACCCGGGGTGAGGGAAAAAGAGAATGCCACAGAGCTGAAGGGGACACTCACCTCGTCGTCATCGCATTCATCCGCGTTGTCTTCGAGGGTGGGTAAGCTGTCGGCGTCATCGGCGGGGGCGTCGTCGGCAAGGACGTCGCTCAGCACAGCAGCGTGAGCAGAGGTAGTGCCGCCGGGGGCGCCGTAATTTTGGACGGTCATCTTACGCTTGGCGAGGTTCCACATAAGGATAGCGTCATCCGGGGCAGTGCAGGCGGACATGAGGTGGTTTAGGCTGCCACATACGCCACATTTGTTGGTTCGACTACCGCGAGGATAACGGTGTGGTTGGCCTCGACCGCTGTGCGAGCCGCGGCCCGCAGCGACGAATGCGGAGATTGGATGGGGTGATGCGACCGGAGCGGGTGTGTCCGGGGCAGGGTCGTCGTCCATGTTGTGCGCGAGGTGGAGGATGCTGGCCATCACTTCATGAACCGACAGGAGGTAGTATGTGTCAAATGCGTTGATGACGCACTGCTTAGCTTGACCGTGTGGGCCGCTGCTGGAAATACCGCGCAGCATGAGGAGACCGAGGTTGTGGGGGTGGATGGCAGTGGAGCCATCAACCATTTGGCACGTCTCGTTGTAGTCATCAAAGGTCTGGCGCATTGAGTGGACATAGTCACTGAGTGACTGGCCAGGGCGCTGTTTGACCATCATGTTCTCCAAGAGGGACAGGGAGCGAGCAAAAGACCGACAGTCGAGGCGTTCACACAGGATGTCCCACGCGGCAGCGGCACAGTCAGGGCGGCCCGGAGAAACGCATTTCATCGCCTGGTCATCGCGCTGATTCGCGCTGGCTGCATGGAGGAGCAGCGTGTAGGCGTAGTGCTGCGGTGGTTCGTCGAGCCAGACGCCGGAGTCGCGGATGGCCAACTGCGGAATGAGATATGCGGCCTTGATGGAGATGAAATTAAGGAAGGTCCTCTTCCACTGCTTAAAGTCCATGGTCGGGCCCATGATGGGGACCGACATCTTCATGGACCGGTTGAGGGCGTCCTTGTCGAAGCCGGGGGCTTCGTGTGCCGCCCGGCCGATGACTACCGGGTCAATGGTGGGGCGACGACCACCACGGTTGGTGTGGCCGCCACGCTGTGCTGGGGGAGAATGCCGTCCAGGGAAGGGAGGAGGTGGACCACCGGGAAAGGGAGAGCGGCCGACCATGGTGTGCGGCGGGCCGTACAAGTGCGGAACGCCACGGGAGGGGGGGACGAGGTGGGGGCGCGCCTCCGGCGGGCTTATGTTCATGGGATGATGTCCACTCGGGCTGTGAAGGGCATATCCAGCGGGGGGGTATGGTGGGGGTGGTGGGAGGTAATCAACCGGCGGCTCGTGACGCGAGAGCTCGCGGTGCGCATCGGGACGCGAGGGCTCGCGGTGCGCATCGGAACGGCGTTGTGCGACGGTGGGGTCGCCAACTGGCGCTGCAGCGGTAGCAGCAGCGAAGGCCGTTTGTGCGTCCGGTTGGGCGTAGCCAAGCAGGGAATGCTCAAGCATGGGGAGGGTGTGCACGTCGTGGCCGTCCCGAGAGGGTTCGAGCTGCGCATCGCGGCGGCGGTGAGCGACAGCGGCGTTGGGATTAGCACCCGCAGCAGCAACAACAACAGCGTCGGCCGACTGCGCGTCCATGCGAGCGTTAATGAGCGCCATTTGCTCAAGGACGAGCGCGAGAGTATCAGGGGTGCGATCGAGAGTGCTTTGCTGAGAACCGAGGTGAGGGGAAGCTGGAGGCGAAACAGGCGGAGAGTCGGCAGAGCGAGTTTTCGCCGCCATTTCGACAGAGGGCGAAAAAGAAAGAGAAGAGAAAAGACAGGCAGCGGTAAAAACCACTAGCCGGACTTGTGCCTAACAATGGTTTCAGAGAGACGGCATGATGCCCGCCGACCCGTCGGCATGACGACCCGGGGTGTCTCATAGCACCTTTTCCGTATCCTCTACCTAGTGTGGGGCACATGTCGAGGCCAAGGCCAAGACAAGTGGAGCGCTGCGATGGCGGCTGAGTCGCTAAGATAATATTGAAATAAAAAGGTCAGCTAGGGCTGTCGTGCAACCTGTGGATGCGTATTCACCCGATAGTGCGCCCCCCCTTCTCCAGTCTGGACCTGTGTGCACCCTGTCCACGCACGACGAGTGCGTCGGTGTGGGTGGCTGTCTGTCGCCTTCGAGTAGCGGACGTAAGAGGGGTGGAGGTGGGCTTTAAATCGCAGTTTATACTAGCGATGCCGCCGACTACAAGGTGAAAGTACTATGATTCTATAGAAACTTGCCTTTTGCGGGAGAGCTGTCGATCGCAGCTCGCCGAACCAGGCTGTCGCGCGTGAGTGACGTGAGGCGGGGGCCCATAACCTATTGAACCATACATACGCGGTTAGTGTGGAAGATAACTCACGCAAACGTAGTGATTGTTAGTGTCTGTTCTGTCAATCACGCAAACATGACAGTCATAGAGACAACCAGCCTATAGGCGTGGTGTCGGGATAACATAATGTTAGAGCTGTAGCCTAGCGACAGCTCTGTACCGAGTCAAACAGTTTATCGGTATGTCCGATCTAGACATGTACTAATCATATCTAGAGTAGCTTACAATAGCTATCTGCAACTAATACTTTTACGGTATTACTTACAACAACCACATGTTGGCAAGCACTGATAGTGATGCCTCGGCAAACTCAGTAGACTCAATGCGGGCCTTGAACTCCGTACTGCCCCACCATTTAAGTCGCTTCTTCACCTTCACCACGAAATGAGGCGGCATGAAGCTTCCATCGGCAAAGACTACAGGTGGGCATGTCATTGAAAACCTAGCTTCACCACAAAGGGTGTGCGTGCGCCTTGCAGCCTTTGCTCCCAACACTATGCTAGGCCTTCTCTCCGGTGTCATGTTTGTCTCGTTTAGGTTGCAGATATTAGCCGATGGTAGCTCGGGGCAGCGCTCCTCCAACTCGTGCATGATATCATATGGTGACTCTACCGCTGCGATAGCGACCTTCCATGTTCTCCGCGACCCGGCTTGTGATGATATCCCTTTGTCTTTTCAGGAAGGAGCGGTACCAAGAGTAGCCGGGTTGGTTATTCTTCAGCCATGTTTGACCCACATGGTGGTCCTCCTTTCCGGGCACCCTGGTGATCACCTCCACAATTACTCACTTGACCTGTGTGCATAGATAGCCATAAGCGTTGTAAACTAATATATGCATAGGCATATACGGAGTATATGAATATTTCCCACTTTTTGTCCCACATGTGCATGGTTTAGGCACATCCCCTCCCTTGCATGTTGTAAGATAGTGTCCACAATAGTCTTATCGTCATCACGGTTCAACACATGGACTGCACTTGTACGTTAACCTGCCTCAAAGCAGCCGGGATGAGCAAAGCATCTCGCCAGGGTCACATGAGGCACCCCCCACTCCTTAGCAACCTGCCGCACACTCTTGCACTCAGACTTGCTCTTGGATGCCGCGGTATTCAAAGCATGCTGCCCCGCCAGTTCATGTAGCGCCCCATATATATCTGCATAGCTCCACCACTTATAGGCACGCGGCAACGTCCCCTTTCTTGGCAGCACCTTCCTCGCCGGACTCCGTCCTTTGCCTTTTCTATTCGTACTAAGGACGACTACAACGACGAGCAAAAAGAACAGTAGGGACGCGCACATGGGGTCAAGGCCGAGAGCATAGGTCGTTCTCGACCGAAAAGGCGCCAAACGCCGCGCCATCGCCGCGCCGATGCCTTGTCCCAATGACCCAATGCACCTCACCACTCGCACAAGCAAGCTTCCTTGCTGTTAGAGTGGCAATAGCTATGTATTAGAGCTTTTCGGCGCCCCTTTTTGGCGCGTAGTTGCTGCGCCACAAAGACTTTGCTTGGGTGGGAAGGCGACTTTGTACACGCATCGCCCATCTGTCCCGAGGCATCTGTACACGTTTGAAATCAGATGAAGCCAGTCAAAGGCTCCCCAAACACCCCGAAAACTGTAGCTCTCTCGTCGTATGTTCAGCTTTTGAATTTGATGTTTTAACAAAACGTTTTAGCTGTTGTTCTAAGATTTTGTTCCAAGTTTTTGGTGCTCCAAATTACCCACATTGCTCCTTACATGTAAAAGGGCTACATGTAAGTACCGGGTAGTTATAGGGTTTCCCTCTCACTTGTGCCCCTACCCAATGTAGGCGTTCCCTTCGCGGTCCGCGGGACCTCATTCCAATCCGCCACTGTCCTAACCCCACCCTCCCACCTCATTCCCCCCATAGCTGGACTAATCCGAATCCCACACTTAGGCACCCCACCTCCTCCTCGGCGCCTACATGCCCCAGCTCCACAACCCCCAACTGACCCGATTATACGCTGAGGTTGCAGCTTGGGGCGTCCGCCTAGCGGATGACCACCCGACTCACCGCATCCTCTGGGGCGGGGACTTCCAAACGATCACCACACAAGGTAGTGGTAACCCCGCCCTCACCTCCTTACTCGAATCACACCTCCATCATGTCCCCCTTCCCATCTCTACCTTCCCCCGTAGCGGAGGATACCTCGACCACTGGCTCACCACGCCTCCCCCCCCCTTCGCCCTCACACCGCCCGCATGCCCGGTCTTCTCCTCACCCTCACACTTCACTGACCACTCGGCAATCCACCTCGTCGTTCGTGCCCCATCCTCTCTCATCGCTCACCCCCCCTTGGCCCATACCCATCCTCACACACACCACACCACCCGCAAACTCAGCTTCAAACTTCCACTACATCCAGACCACATAAAAGCATATCAAAACAACACACCCTCCCTCATCAACCAAACGGTCTCCCTCCACGCAGCCATGCTCTATACTCATCTGGCGGCTCTCACCGCTGCCGACATTTCCGGGGGCTGCGCGTGCGCCCGCTGCGGCGCATGACGCAGCACTCCCACACCCCCCACACCCGTCGCGTTCAGCACGCTTTGCTGCCCCGGGATGGCGGTGGTGTGCATGCTCACGGGCGCGCGACCCAACTGCGCGTGACTACTGTGCATCGCGCCCAGCTCCAAATGTCGCACGCCGTGCATGGCCAACACGGACGACATCCTGCCGCCTTTCCGTCACCCCGAGCACCTACCTCCGCACCTATTGCCACTACTTCAAGGCCCGCCCTCCTGTCAGCAGGGCACCAAAGCGTAAGTTGTCTGCCGGGCACGCAAGACAACTGTCACAACTCCCGCCGCCATCTACGGCCTCCCCAGACACCCTCGACACCCTCGCCTCGCAATTCACCACACTCCTCTCCAACCACATGGAACACGCAGCCGCCATCTGGCCCCTCCTCCCTCCGAAGAAACCCCGTTCGCCATACGCGTCCCTCGTACCCACTCGGCTCACTAAAGAAACACGCAAACACATTCAAACACTTCGCTGATGTAGCACCAACAACGGCCCCCTCCCCCTCGCCCAAGCCCTATTAAATACGACCGACTTTCTCACACCTGCCGCCATCAAACAACAGTGCCACGCACCCATACGCCACCTCCTACGAGCCACCATCACATATTAATTGAGGAAAATAAAAACACGCGCCAATACGGCCTACGACACATGCCCGAAATCCTCCCACCGCCGCTTAAAAATTAAAAGCGGCCTCCTCTCCCCAAGCAGAGCATCCTCGACCCTCCATCGCATCACCAAACCCGATGAAACTACCACAACCTCTCCCTCCGCCGTCCTAGAGACGGTACACTCTCACTTCGCCGCCGAACTCAGCCGCGCCACCCCACCCGAACTACTTGTCCCCCCGTGGGAACTCACGGACAACCCCGACAAGTTTGCCATCGAACCCCGCGGAGACCCCTCTCTCACCCTTGCCGACATGATAACCCGCGACACCTTCGATAAAACGATTAACTCACTCGGCACGGGCAAAGCCCCCGGCCCCGACGGTATCCCCAACGAAATAATCAAATTCCTACCCCCCGCGACCCGCTTTGCCCTCTTCTCTCTCCTCTCCCTCCTTGCCCACACGTCCTACACCCCTCCAGAATGGTGCCATAGCACCACCTATCTCCTTCATAAGAAAGGTGACCCAACCCTCCTCGACAATTATCGTCCCATAGCCCTCATGAACAACATCCTTAAACTTTGGACCGCACTAATCAACGATGCATGCTCACAATACGCAGAAACCCACGGCATCCTTAGCGACCAACATGATGGATTCCGGAAACACCGCAGCATCCACGACGCTCTTTCCTCCATCATCATGATGATGGAGGACGCCAAGCTCTACCACAAGGACTTCTACGTCATGTATGCCGACTTCAAAGGCGCCTTCAACGCAGCCGACCACCGCATCATGTTCAAACACATGCGCCAACTCGGTATGCCCTCCACCTTTGTCGACACATGCGAGCACCTCTACGGCGTCTCCTCCACCGCATACATCACCCCGTACGGCCCCACCCCATCTATAGACATAAATCGTGGCACCTTGTAGGGGAACATCCTCTCTCCATTCCTATTTACCCTCTTCCTTGAACCCTTCCTCCGCTGGCTCACGGTGGGCAGTTGGGGCTACCGCCCGGGCCCCCCTGCCACTAACGTTGACCCCACAGCTACCTGCCCCGGCCACGGCTTCGCCGACGACCTCAGCCTCGCCACAAGCTCAACCACCAATATGTCCATCCAGCTCCGAAAACTCTCCATCTTCAGCGCCTACACATGTATGACTGTCAACATCCGGAAATGCTGCATCACCGGCGCCCTCGGGCGCTCAAGCAACGCCCTCTCCCTAGCCAACATCACCCTACTTGAATCTCGACTCCAAACACAATTCATCACCGTCAACTCAAACCCTGCCCCCATCCCTTCCATCGGCCCCTCGGACACATACCGCGTCCTAGGGGTCGAGCTCAACACCTCCCTCACCTTCACTAAGCACTGGCACGAACTAAAGCGCACCACCGCATTCCTCATTACCGCCCTCTCCGCCTCCCCACTAACACAATCCCGCAGACTTCGCGTCATCCGAGGCCTATTAATCGGCGAGCACTTCACCCTACAACTCGGCCTCTTCAGCGACTCCCAAATGGACATCCTCGAAGGACAAATCTGCCGAGCACTCCGCTCCGCCGTCTCCTCGGTACGCAACCTCCCTCGCACCGCCCTCCACCGCCCTACCTCAGACCTAGGCTATGGCCTCCCCTCCCTTAAAGCCCAAGCCGCACAACTCACAGTCTGCCACTTTCACAATATCATGAACACCCTTGGCTATAGAGGCCACATGGCTCGAGCACACATACACACCATCTCCACTACATGCACCCACTGGCCCACTGAATTTATCATGTCAGGCAACTCCTCCCCACCCATACTCCGATGCAAGGTACGGGCCCAACGCGACGCAAGCACCATCTTCCACAACATCCCTCCAATCTCCCTCACCAACCCCATTTCCTCCACACTCCACGCACACTTCACCCGCCAAGACAAGACCCTCCTCGCTTCACTCAGAGACAGAGCCACCCACATCACCGACCCTCACACTTACAAACAAGCATAATGTGAATTCACACCCCGCAAAACACACGCATCCGTCCTCCCCCGCCTCACTCCCCTTTGGAAACACAACATCGCCACATGGCCACAAGTCCTCCTCCGCGCCACCTCAACCTCAATCCTCCTCAAATCCTACAAATCCGTCTCCACACAGACGGGGTCCACCACCTCCCTCTCAGTCCCCATCTGCCTTCTCGCCGCAGTCCTAACCGAACCCCTCGATGCCATCCACAACCGCCTCCCCATCGCACACCTCACCCCCAAACAAGCATCACCCCCACCACCATCCACCCATCGTGGCTTTCCCTCCTTTCCCCCTACCTCCCCCGCTCCCCCACCACCCTCTCATCGGGCATCCACACCACCCACACCAAAACCCCCCTCGCATGGCACCCACCACACACCCCGAGACAGAATATCTCTTTCCCTCAGACCACAACAACCCTCCTTGTGACGTCACACGCATCATTTCCAAACACAAGGACACTGAATTCGGCCAAATCCATTGCATGGTAGAATGGGCCACGGAACACCTCACGGAGTGGGACATCCAACTCCAACTCGACGACGGCTTCCGCCTCATCTCCTCCACCCCCACATCGGTAAGCCTCCCCACCCCCTTCCCTACCACCTGCTCCATTTGCCATGCACCCCTACACACAGACGCCACCTCCACCTATCGCACGTGCCCACACATTGCCGTCCATTCCCAATGCCGCCCCGCTCTGGGACCCGTCGCCTGGCAGTGCGACTAGTGCGCCCGCGGCCAACACCACGACCTCAACCGCCTCCACGAGGTTTAGTGGGCCCCTTGCCTACAACTCCACGACACCATCAGTGAGACCCCCTCCGGCCCCACCGCCCTCACCGCATTTAACTCCGGCTTTGCCCCTCCACAACACCCATCCTACCCGACCCTGGACCCCCTTCCATGGACGCACCCCCTCATCACATTTAACCATGACCCCATACACCCCGACCTCGACATGCTCCCCACCAGCAAATTCACCATACACGCCCACCCAACACTACATGACAGCACATCCTTTGCACCCCCGACGGCCGCGCGGTCGCTACCCT